>SJXQ01003955.1:80142-155706 GCA_006408695.1 Aepyceros melampus | reverse complement strand
CCGGGGCAGCATTCTCACCGCGCGAACCAAACCGAGTGTTTACTTAAGTTTGTAATCCGGAAAGTGTATTCTCTTCCAAATGGAAAGAAACTAGGGAGGGAGGTCTTAGAAAAAGAAAAAAGGCTCCCTTTCACATTTTCCTCCCAGGATTAAAGTCTGAACATTAGCCAACATAGCAAATCTAACCTTGAATAAGCCCCTCAAAATCCTTCCCAGGTGGAGCACGTTTGAAGAGAAAATTATGTCCAAGACCCTCTTCGACTCACCTCATGTTGGAGAACATGGTGATCAAGCCCCAACATTGGAGTTGGACAAAATATTTGTATGTCTGCAGTTTTTAACAAGAGTTCTCATTGCAAATATTCCATGCCGTTGCCCCACAAACAAATATTTGCCCAGGTTATAAATTTGAATTTAGAAAAATGCGGCTGGGCAGACAGGCCCGCTGTGTTAGGAGGCCCTGTCAGTCCTGGCTTTGACGGTTGATCCTGAAAAGGGCCTTACAGTGTGTCCTGGAGGTGCGATCAGAAAGCCAACACTTGCCTTGAAGGGAGTCACTGGATGTTTCTTCCTTCACAGAACGCTAAACACACACATAATGCCAGGGTGGGCTCCCTAGAGGAGTGAGATGAGAGAAGGGAGGGAGGCTCAAGAAGGAGGGAATATACATAATTACAGCTGATTCACGCTGATGTATGGCAGAAACCAACGCAACAATGTAAAGCAATTATCCTCCAATTAAAAAAATAGAAATCAGCCATATAAAAAGTAGTAATAAGTAAACATACAGAGGCTGTCCACTGGCATGCCAAGAGTTATGGGGCCCTTGGAAAATGTTTCCAACAGATTAAGTTTCTTCGAACATTTAGTAGCTGTTTTCCCCTTGGTTTTAATGTTTTGTTTCTCAATTCCCATACCAGCCTGCTGGGGTTTGTTATGGGGAATAAGAGAGGGTATATTTGATCCAGGGTATATTTGAGCCAAATAGAAACATAGAAATCTCCCTGTACACCCTGAGAAATCGAGGTTCAAATTCCAAATACCAGCAGGACTGACAGACGTTCATCCCCCACAACTTGAATGAGGATTAGCTACTGGGGCAGCCACCTGCCTAAAGCACTCCCTCACAAGTTTCGATTATCTTCACAGCAATTGTTGTTCAGTCGAGTCCAGCTCTTTGTGATCCCATGGACTGAAGCATGCTAGGCTTCCCTGTCCTCCACTGTCTCCCGGAGTTTGCGCAAATTCATGTTCATTGAGTCACTGATGCCATCTAACCATCTCATCCTCGGTCGCCCCCTTCTCCTCCTGCTTTCAATCTTTCCCAGCATCAGGGTCTTTTCTAATGAGTCGGCTCTTTGCATCAGGTGACCACAAGTACTGAAGCTTCAGCATCAGTCCTTCCAATAAATATTCAGGGTTGATTACCTTTAGGATCAAACCTTTAGGTTTGATCTCCTTGCTGTCCAAAGGACTCCCAAGAGTCTTCTCCAGCACCACAATTCGAAAGCGTCAATTCTTCACTGCTCAGCCTTCTTTATGGGCCAGCTCTCACAACTGTACATGACTTCTGGAAAAACCATAGCTTTGACTATATGGACCTTCAGTGGCAAAGTAATGTCTCTGCTTTTTATTTATTTCATGGCAATACCATTGCCTGTTTCTTTCTTTTTAAAGAAACTTATTTACATATTTATTTATTGGCTGCATTGGGTTGTTGCTGCACCTTGGCTTTCTCTAGTTGCAGAGTGGGGGCTACTCTCTAGCGGCAGTTCGTGGACTTGGCATTGCAGCGGCTTCTCTTGCTTGCCCGCTCAGTAGGTTGCAGCACATGGGCTTAGTTTCCCCAAGGCATGTGGGGTCTTCTTGGACCGGGAATGAAACTCATGATGCCTGCATTTGAAGGTGAATTCTTA
Source organism: Aepyceros melampus (assembly GCA_006408695.1). NCBI lineage: Eukaryota > Metazoa > Chordata > Mammalia > Artiodactyla > Bovidae > Aepyceros > Aepyceros melampus. The sequence continues at coordinate 153,790 of SJXQ01003955.1, read as the reverse complement.
AGCACCGAGCCACCAGGGAAGTCCCACTGTTGCCTATTTCTTTGAGACATTGATCCTTTAGCAAAACTTCACTCACAAGTACAAATTACTCAATTTTTAAACTCAAAAGTTTACTTAGTTCCACTTCATTAAGAACTATTACTTAACTTCTATTTTTACTTTCTTGTATAAATGACTTAACCTTCACTTGAAATATCATTTAGAATTTAAGTATTTGAGGAGGACGCTGCTTTCAGGTATGCTGACCAGCAAAAAGAAAAAAACCAAAGAGAATGAAGAAGAGCTCTTTACCTGGAGCATAAAGCCTCCTCTCCCCAAGCCTTGACATTTTATTTTAAAGTGACTTTACCATCCTGGCCTCAACTGGTCACTTAGCAACTGTTCTTATCGACAATTCTCGTTTTCTCTTGATTGCCTTGTAAGAGAATGATACCTTTGGTACCTTCTATTTCTTCTCATCCAGACGTAATAAGGAACAGTTTTATAAAAGGTCACCCACAGGAATTATAGTTTACTTTGTAAGCACCACAACTCATCAACATACAACTGGGGTTGGAAGATATGTAATTAGTATTGTGCTTCCAACAGCGAATGTTAAACATTTATGTGCATCAGAATCTCCTGGGGAGCTTTCTAAAAGTCCAAAGATCCAGACTCTATCAGATTTCAAAGAGCTGGAGGCTCTATATTCTTTTGGAACACATCTATGTTGGAGAAGCACTACCAGACCCTGCACACACTTGGAACCAGGATAATCAGAGCCCTAGTAGGCAAGAGCCCATCCGCCGGTGCCCATCAAAATCAGGTCAATGCTTGACCTTTCACAAAGGTACTAAGGCGATCTCGCCAATGCTTAATCACAACCGTGGGCCCAGAGCAACCAAGCTCTTAGAGGTTCTGCATCGGCTCTTGTAAGCCTCGTGCCGCGTCATCGCTCTGAGGAAATGCAATCTACCAGAACATCAAAGAGAGAAAGGCAAGCCACGCCAAGGGGAAAACAAAGCCCATGTCTGGCTTTCTCCAAAACTGGAATTTCAGTTAGCTAGTAAAACTCACTCTGCAATCACAGGGCTGTGAGAGACTAAAATTCATTGTTTTTTTAAAAAAAAAAAAGTTGGCATTCCTATCCCCGGAGACCTTAGCAGCTTATTAAGCCCTCTCTTGGAGGGGTTTAAAGCACAAATCTGGTTGTGCATCCATGACTTGAAATTCTGTGACCTTCAGAGAGAATTATCAGGCTGCTTCCTAGAAGGGCTTAGAACAGTTTCTCCATCCTACAGCACTCGGTCAAATGGACTGACACGAGTGATATGCACTTCTCCAGACACAACCAAAAAAAAGAAAGAAAATATGGAGAAAGACCATGAAAGCAGAAAATACTCTGGACTAGAGGAGCCTGGTGAGATACAGTCCATGGGATCGCAAAGAGTCAGACACGACTGAGCAACTAACACACATGCATATAGCTGATTCGAATTATTGTAAAGCAGAAACCAACACAACATTGTAAAACAATTATCTTCCAATTTTAAAAAAAAGTGGTTACCAGTGGGGAGAGGCAAGGATGGAGGAGCAAAGTAGGGGCAGGGGATTGAGAGGCACAAACTACTATGTATTAAAAAAAATAAGCTGCAAGGATATCTTACAGCACAGGGAATATAGCCAATATTTTATAAGAACTATAAATGGGATATAATATTTAAAAACTGTGAATCACTCTGCTGTACACCTGAAACATGTAAGATTGCACATCAACTGTACCTCAATTAAAATAACTGAGGGTCCTCAAAAAACTAAAAATAGAGTTACCATGTGATCCAGCAATCTCATTCCTGGGCATATAACTGGACAAAATTATATTCAAAAAGATACATTTTCCCCTATGTTCATAGCAGCACTATTCACAACAGCCAACATATGGAAGCACCCTAAATGTATGTTGACAGATGAATGGATTAAAAAGATGTGGTACATATAGACAGTGGAATACTACTCGGCCAGAAAAAAGAATAAAATAATGCCATTTGCATTAAAGGCAAAAAGGCCTAAAGGTAAAAAGGATGGACCTGGAGATTATCAAACCAAGTGAAGTAAGTCAGACAGAGAAAGAAAAGTATCACATGATATTGTTTATATGTAGAATCTCTTAAAAAATAATACAGATGAATGTATTTACAAGACAGAACAGACTTACTGACTTAGAAAACAAACTTATGGCTACCAGTGGGGAGGAGGAATAAATTGGGAATTTGGGATTAACATATACACATTACTATATTTAAATTAGACAACCAACAAGGACCTACAGGATAGCATAGGGAACTATACTCAATATTCTGTGCTAACCTAAATGGGAAGAGAATTTGAAAAAGAATAGACACATATATACATAAAACTGATTCACTTTGCTATACACCAGAAACTAACACAACATTATAACTTAACTATACTCCAATGTAAAATACAAAATTTTTTTTAATTGTTCTCTACCTCAAATTAAAAAGTTACTTAATTTTTTTAAGTTTGCTAAACCATGGTTTAGGGTGATGTGCTTAGTAAACACACATCATTCTTCCCGCAGTTGAAAAGATCCATGGGGCACACAGACCACAAGGCTTGGGTTCCCAGTAGAAGCACATCTCAGCCTCACTGGCACATTGACAAGTCACAGGAAACAGAATTTTCTAGAACAGACCAGAAAGGATGCTAGAGACCCTGGCAAGTCACAGAGGAGCTACTCTAGACTTCATTTCCAAAATATCCAGGAGTCCCTTGCATACACACCCATCCTGAAGTCATAGCTTCTTACTAAGAACTCTTGAGGTTTATATTTTGCACAACAAAAATTAAGCTTTACAGTAAAGTCTAAAAACAGTCATCTTGAGCAAGTGACACCTTTTTAAGCATTATTGCTTGTTGTTTCACGATTAAAGAAGAAAGGATGATGGACAAATGGAAGGCTGCACATCAAAGAGTAGAAGGAACGAGCTTTGGGCTCCATGCACCTTTCACCTGTGAGGCCTCAGGAACAGTGTTCTAACATGTCCTCATCCGTAAAATGAGGAGAGTAAACGTATCCCTCGTATCCCCTCTTCACGTTGCTGGGAGGGTTAAATTCAATGAGATTCTGTTTGGAGTACAGCAGTCCCACCAAGAAAGTTTTCAGCAAGTATCAGCTGTCCTTTTGGATCTAGAAGGAAACAAGATGCTCACATTAGGCAAAATTCTCAAGTCACTGAAAAGTCACTGTAAGAAAGAATGTGGAGGTGTGGAAGGTGGTCGAGGTAACCTGCCTGTTCTCGCTTCTGAAAATTAAATGTACAAGGGATTTAATCAACTCTGTATTGAACTTCTGATCTACAAGCCCAGGACTGTGCTTGGCATTAATGAAAGAAAGTGAAAGTGTTAGTCACTCAGTTGGGTCTAACTCTTTGTGATATAATGGACTACTGCAGCCCACCAGGCTCCTTTGTCCATGGATTTCGTAGGCAAGAATACTGGAGTGGGTTACAGTTTCTTTCTCTAGGGGATCTTCCTGATCCAGGGATCAAACCCAGCTCTCCTGCATTGCAGGCATATTCTTTGCAGCTAAGCCACCACAAGGGTCCTTAAAAGCAGGAGAGGGAGGACAGGGATCAGAGTGCTATGACATGAGAAAGACTTGACCTGCGCTTTCTGGCTTTGAGGTTGGAGGAAGGGGCCACCATCCAAGGAACGCAAGTAGCCTCTAGAAGCTGGAAAGGGCAAGGAAGCAGATTCTCCTCTGGAGCCTCAAGGAAAGAACACTGCCCTGTCGACATCTTAATTTTAGCCCATGAGACCTGTGTTATTCTTCTTTCCTACAGAAAAGGAAAATAATCAACTTGTGTTGCTTAAGCCACTAAATCTGTGGTCATTTGTTACAGCAACAATAGAAACAAACACAACTCTTGCCATAAGCATTGGTGACGTTAATGTTACATGGGGTAGACAGTCTATCCAATATCCTCCAGTCCCTCAGTTCCCTGTGTTTCCCTCTTCCAAAGGTCTCATTCCCATGCTCTTGTCTTTTCCTCAAACCTTTCTGTAATCTCACCCTTAAGCATCTCACTCTCCAAACACCACTTTTCTTATCTTTCCACCTCACTCCCCTAAGTCCAGAACTCAGGCATGCCCTGTCGACATCTTAATTTTAGCCCATGAGACCTGTGTTATTCTTCTTTCCTACAGAAAAGGAAAATAATCAACTTGTGTTGCTTAAGCCACTAAATCTGTGGTCATTTGTTACAGCAACAATAGAAACAAACACAACTCTTGCCATAAGCATTGGTGACGTTAATGTTACATGGGGTAGACAGTCTATCCAATATCCTCCAGTCCCTCAGTTCCCTGTGTTTCCCTCTTCCAAAGGTCTCATTCCCATGCTCTTGTCTTTTCCTCAAACCTTTCTGTAACCTCACCCTTAAGCATCTCACTCTCCAAACACCACTTTTCTTATCTTTCCACCTCACTCCCCTAAGTCCTGAACTCAGGCTCCAAAAGTCCTCTGGTTTCATACCCCTATTCTCTTCCTAGTTGATGCGTCATTGGCCATAAATACAGTCATCCCTTAAATGTCACCCTTATCAGTTTTTTTGTCGGCTGTTACATGTCTTAGTTGTGGCGTGTGGGATCCTGTTCCCTGACCAGGGCTCAAACCCAGGTTCAATGCATTGGGATTGCAGAGTCTAAGGCACTGAACCACCAGAGAAATCCTGATGTATCCCTATCATTTTTATTCTCCTTTCTTACCTTCACATTCATTGTAAAATCCAAACCCTGGAAAGTCCAAACCACCCCCACCACCCACGCACACACACGCATCTACTCTCACCTATACCCAAGCATTTGAACTTGGCTGAAGAAAAACATGCTGTCAAGCACCACAGTCTCTATTTATTTATTATTTTTATTTTTGCTGCACTGGGTCTTCATTGCTGTGTGCAGGCTTTCTCTCATTGCGAGGAGCGAGGGCTCCTCTCTAGTTGCTGGGCTGCTTTTTGAGGTAGCTTCTCTTGTTGCAAACATGGGCCCTAGGTGCTCAGGCTCAGTAGTTGTGGCACAAGGGCTTGTTGTTCCATGGCACATGGGATCTTAGTTCCTTGACCAGGGACTGAACCATGTCCCTTTCACTGGCAGGCAGATTCTTAACCTCTGGACCACCAGGGTAGCTCCTCAGTTTAAATTTATGATTACTATTCTCAAGAGGACCCTCAGGGTTGTCAGGCAGTCCTATCTCATTCCTCTCCATTCACTCTATCATTTCCCTGGGTACATATTTCAGACCTGAACACTGAGCCATCACCTCTAACAGGAAGCCCTCCTGATTCTTCCCTGGCCACCCCAAGACTGGATGAGGAACCTATTCTCTGGTCTTTTAAAATATTGTGTGTGAAAAAAGACCAGTAAGATGGCAGAGGAATAGGATGAGGAGACCACTTTCTCCCCCACAAATTCATCAAAAGAACATTTAAATGCTGAGTAAATTCCACAAAACAACTTCTGAATGCTGGCAGACGACATCAGGCACCCAGAAAAGCAGCTCATTGTCTTCGAAAAGAGGTAGGAAAAAATATAAAAGACAAAAAAAAAAGAGAGAGAGAGAGAGAGACAAAAGAGGTAGGGAGGGAGCTCTGTCCCGGGAAGGGAGTCTTAAAAAGAGAGAAGTTTCCAAACACCAGGAAACACTCTCACTGCCGAGTCTGTGGCGAGCCTTGGAAGCACAGAGGGCAACATAACAGGGAGGAAAAATAAATAAATAATTAAAACCCAAAGATTACGAGCCCAACAGTAACTCCCCCAGTGGAGAAGCAGCACAGACGCCTGCATCTGCCACTAGCAAGTGGGTGCTGGGCAGGGAGGTGCAAGCTGCATTGCTTTTTAAGGATCGGGCCCGAATGCCCAAGGGTAACCAGAGCGAACTAACTGGCTAGCAAACCAGACTGTGGGATAGCTACCATGCAAAAAGCTCTAACACAAGACACTGCCAGGATCGTGCACAGAACAAAGGACGGAACAGCATTAGCTGGCTGCAGACCATCCCCCTCCCGTGACAGGCAGCCAGAGCCGGAAGGGCTGGAATGGGGCAATAGCGCCCCAGAGAGACATCACCTACCAAACTGCAAGCAGGCTTCTTTGCTAACTAAGACTTCTTGGGGTTCTGGACAGTTATCATCCACCTGAGAAGGTGCGTCAGTTGTACACCTAGAAAACTGAGCAGCAAGGACAGGAGAGGCGATCAGTCACAGCGACCGCACTCGCCAAACACCTGAGCTACTCGGACCTGGGAAGGGCACAAAACGCAGGCCCAACTGAGTCTGCAACTCTGAGGACGAACTGAGTGCCTGAACCTGAGCGGCTTAGACCTGGGAGGTGCATGCAGCCCAGGGCTGGCCTCAGACGGTTCCCGGCAGAGCAACCTAGAGCCTGAGCTGTGTGCAGGGCAGGGTCGGGGGGAGGCCCAGTGTGGCTGAGACACTGTGAGCACACGCCAATGTTATTTGTTTGCAGCGTCCCTCCCTCCTCATAGCACGACTGAACAAGTGATCCTAAAAAAAGTGTCCACCGCCGCCCCCCTTGTGTCAGGGCAGAAATCAGACACCAAAGAGACCAGTAAACAGAAGAAGCTAAAACAGAAGGAACTGCCTTGGAAGTGACAAGTGCCTTGGAAGTGACAGATTAAAACCCTGTCGTTAGTACCGACTACATAGGAAAGGGCCTATAGATCTTGAGAAATATAACCCAGACCAAGGAACTATGCAAAAATGAACTGACCCCACACTGCCCACAACAACACCAGAGAAAGTCCTAGATATATCTTTACTATTTTTACAATCATTCTTTTTTCTTTTCTTTTCTTTTTCTTCTTCTTTTTTTAAAAAATTTTAAAAATTTTAACTCCTGTATTACTCCTTTAATTTTCATTTTTATAACCTACTATTACTTTTCAAAAAAGAAGACCCTATTTTAAAAGCAAATTTCACATATATATATATATTTTAAATAATTCTTGTGACTTTTTTTCCTTCTTCTTTTCCTTCTTTTCTTTAATATTGTATTTTTGAAAATCCAACCTCTACTCTAGATTTTTAATCTTTCCTTTTTGGTATTTGTTANGGAGGCCTGGCATGCTGCAATTCATGGGGTCGCAGAGTCGGACACGACTGAGCGACTGAGCTGAACTGAACTGAACTGAACTGTGTGGTAAGTCACTTCAGTCGTGTCTGATTCTTTGTGACCCTATGGACCCTATGTAGCCCGTCAAGTTCCTCTGTCCATGTCATTCTCCAAGCAAGGATACTAGAGAGTGTTGCCATTCCCTTCTCCGGGTAATCTTCCTGACCCTGGGATTGAACTCGTCTCCTGCAACTCCTGCTTTGCAGGCATATCCCTTATCACTGAGCCACCAGGGGAAGCCTGAGTGGCTTATTTGGGTGGCTATCTCTTATTATACTGATGTAACCAACTGTATTAATTTCCCAAGATTCTGTAACAACACGGTTTATTTTGTCACAGTTCTTGTGGCTAGAAGTCCGAAATCAAGAGCTGGCAAGACTCTACTTCCTCTGAAGGGTCTAGGAAAGAATTGTTTCTTGCCTCTGCCTACCTTCCAGTGAGTCTCTGCAGTGTTGGGCGTTTTTGGCATGTAGGTGCATCACTTCAGTCTTTGCCTCTGTTGCCACATGGTTTTCTTCTCTGTGTGTATCTCTTCATGCCCTTTCCTCTTTTTAGAAGAACAGATGTCATTGGATATAGAACCCATACTAGTCTAGTATGATTCATCATCTTAACCTGAATACCAGGGGTTAGGACTTAAATAGATCTTTTTGGACAACACAGTTTCAACCCATTATACCATCATCCTTGAATTCACTGTGTCAATTGATGCCTGTTACATTCTAGGCTTATAATACATTTTTGTTAAATGAAGCACTGCTTGGTACCATCATGTAAATACAATAAGCCATAATAAAGTCATTGGCAGGTGGGTTCTTTTACACTGGAGCCACCTGAGAAGCCCTGGGTGCTATTGACAAATGTTAATTATTCGCTTCCCATTTTAGAGTCTTTCATGATACTACTTTATTTTTTTCTTACTAATCAGTATTTTTAGATAGTAATGCCCGGCACTGAGATAATATGACAGATATTAACATAGTTAAGACTTTAAAGCTCTTCTAATCAACCTGCTGTCATTTTACAGTCGAGAAAAGAGAGGTCTGGAAAGGTTGAGTTGTCAAGAACGAGGAGTAGGTGATGGCATTTCTGGGTGGGTCCTGAGTGTTCAGTGTTTAATTCTATAATGTGAATCTAATGTGGCAAATTTGATAGCACCTAGAGGACACTGATGAAGATCAATAACAGGCGGAAAATAGATCCTATAAGAATTGGAAATAATTTAGAGGCAAAGGTAAGGGATGATTTAATGAATCAATAATGTTCTCTTGCTATTGAAGGCACATGGAGATAAACAGGCTCAAACAAGAGATGCAGATTCAGGTTTGTTTCCCAGCTGGAAATGTGACTTTAAGATTGTTAAGGATTGTCACCGGGCTTTTGAAGAGGAATGAACCCTGCCCTCTTCATTCAAAAGGAAATGAAAACAAAACCCACACAGTTCCCTTAGCAGTTTGGAACCTTCAAGTTTTTCAAAGTCAGTTATTCTCATACTTTGTTTCTTCACTGGATCTACTTCAGTGCTTCCTCCTCAGACTGCAACTCTAAATTTATTCTAAAAAGAGAGATTTCTGCCCACTACCATCACAATCTTTGAAATCCTTGAACCTGTGGCTCGTCAGTGCCTGGTTTTTATATCTGTTTCCTATGAAACAGGACATAAAGTAGATGGTGTCTCTTAAATTTCCCATCTTCAGATTACCATAATATTCATAGATCACATTTTTGATAGATAGATCAAGGTTTGATTTCTTCAGTAGGATCCTTGATGCCTTCCAAGAGCTAAAAGCAGAAGGAATAGTTCAGTCCTCAAACAGAACTAGGGACTTCGCTTGTAATCCAGTGGTTAAGACTGTACTTCCAACGCAGGGGTCAAGGGAACTAAGATCCCACATGCCATGCAGCGACTTGAACCTGTGGCTCGTCAGTGCCTGGTTTTTATATCTGTTTCCTATGAAACAGGACATAAAGTAGATGGTGTCTCTTAATTTCCCATCTTCAGATTACCGTAATATTCATAGATCACATTTTTGATAGATAGATCAAGGTTTGATTTCTTCAGTAGGATCCTTGACGCCTTCCAAGAGCTAAAAGCAGAAGTAATAGTTCAGTCCTCAAACAGAACTAGGGACTTCGCTTGTAATCCAGTGGTTAAGACTGTACTTCCAATGCAGGGGTCAAGGGAACTAAGATCCCACATGCCATGCAGCACTGCCAAAATAAAAGTAAACAGAAGGGATCCAACTCCTTTTTAAAAAATCGAAATATAAGTGCTTTACAGTATTGTGTTAGTTTCTGCTGTACACAACATGAATCAGCCATATGTATGCATATATCCCCTTCCTCTTGAGCCTCTCCTCCCCTGCTATGTCCCATCCACTCTTCTAGGTCATCACAGAGCCCTGAACTGAGCTTGCCCTCTATAGCAGCTTCTTGCAAGCTACTTTGCATGTGGCACACATGGTAGTGTGTTTATATCACTGTTACTCTCTCAGTTCATCCCACCTCTCCTTCTCTCCCTGACCCAACTCCTCTAAAAAAAAAAAAAAAAAATCGACCAATAATAATGCAGTGGTATTGTGAAGATGAAATTAAACCACATGAGCTAAAGGATGGAAGAAACCTAATGTAGTCCCTGGCACAATGTGAGTGCCTCATAAACTGTAGAGTGTTTCTTTATTTTTTTAGCACTGTACAATTTTCTCACATACTATAGCACCCCATCTTTCAAATGAAGCTCTGAAGCGGTCAGAAAGGGTAGTGATAGCATCTTCTTTAAATATAAGAAAATTGAGTTTCAGAGAGTGATTACTTCAGTATCATATGGCTATTTATGCATAGGTTTTTCTGATTCCATAGCCTTTTCCCCCCTTTGTTTAAACTTCTAACTTCCTCATTCACTTATTTAAGCTTCTAGCTATAGGTATAAGGGGTTAAGGGAGCCAGCACTTTAATTGAATTCTTGATGCTTTTAAGTCTGAATGCAAATGAAATAGCCTACTTAAAAGGCTTGGAAAATAATTTAAAACACTAAACAAACATAAAATCGAATGTTTCTTTTAATTATTTTAATTTATTGAATTTATTCTTTTAATAGACAACATTTTCTTTACTTGGTGGTAAATGAGAAACATCTAAAAAACAATCAGTTCTCAAAAAGAAAGGGAAAACTTCCTATAGCCATCTTTCTCTTCTAGTTACTGTATTAGCCTTTTTCAAATACTCTCTTAATAGCAAATTCTGTATTGCTCCTAAGGCTTTTGTTGTAGAATTCCTGAGAACTGTATCTCCCCCCTTACTTTTTGTTGGAGGGACTAATTTTATTAACATGTGACAATTAAACTGACACTAAGAATTATGAGCAGATAATGTAGGACATTGCAAGATTATCTTTTTTTTTCTTTTTTTAAGTTCACTGAAAGAAAACATTTCCCATAATTATTAACAACTGTAGAAAATCCTGTGAAAAAACTGGTGGAAAGTACTCCACTCTTCTACAATACCTAGGATTTAAAAAAGAAAGATTGGACCTCTTAATGCAATATACTCACTCTGCTTGTGTAAACTTCCTTCCACGTAAAGAACCCAGGCAGGTGTTATTAATAAAAAAAATAAAAAAAAGCCTTCTATGTTAAATAAGGATGCTATTCTGCCAGCTTTGAAGCTCACACATACTCTCTAACTTATCCCAGCTTTCGCTCATCTGGTCTTTAAATGGCTCCTTTCATGTGGTCAGCCCACGAGTCGTGCGTACTGCCGCTCAATCACGCCACTGTGCGTCGCCATCATGAGGGTGGTTTGCATGATTTGCATTTCCTGTACTGTTTGAGCTTCAATGAGCTCCAAGCGCCACGTATGAAGAAACCACTGCCAAATAATGCAATGATTTTAGTCAAACCAGATGAGCTTGTGCTGGAGTCAGGCTACCAAGTGGAGTGGGGAGGGGAAGGAGGTTGCCAGGATTTCCTTTAAAAAAGGATTCCTCAAGATGTCCATACATGCAAGATGTGAATTTCTTAGCAAATCTGGCCGCGACTGTAAGAAGGTTACTTTTGGAAAGATAGGTCTGAAGTGCTATGATGAATAACCATGTATATGCTACTCTTAGAAAATTCAGTGTTTTAGATTTTAGTATTACATCATGCTGCCAATATAATTATTTATTATGACAATAATAATTTTGATGACATTAACTTTCTGACCATACAGAGTTAAATTTAGTAAAAATTAAAGACATTGATTACTTACCTGCTTGTCCTATTAAAAAAAATGAAACTTGTATTTTATTTTTAAGAAATGATAGATAAATGCTGTTGGACAACTATTGCAGCAACGGCTTAGTAGTGGGCCAATGAATAGCTACTAAAGTGGGGAAGAAGGGGGGGAAGCATGTACCAGATACTAGTCTTCACGAAAAACATAGACAGATGGGGAGACAGACCTATATGATGCCACAAATAGATGAATATCTTGTAAGGATTTCAAACAAATGTTGAAAGATCCAGGGAAATTTTAAAAGTTGGTTTAAAAGTATATCTTGTGCTTATAAATGGTGTGTTTATTCTGCCTACCTGAAACCCAACCTGTAAATTGTTCATGAAATATTTTATCAATATTAAGCAAAAATAATGCATACTAAAACTGTATGGCAAAGATATTAAAAAAACTTCTCAATAATAGCATTGACTTTAATTTTTCTTAAGCTTCATACACTCAATTATGGTGTTATTAATGTTGTTGTTTAATTGCCGAGTCGTGTCGGACTCTTTGTGACTCTGTGTGACTTTTTGTGATTCTGTAGCCTGCCAGGCTTCTTGTCCATGGGATTTCCCAGGCACGAATACTGGAATGGGTTGACATTTCCTTCTCCATGGGATCTTCCTGACTCAGGGATCAAACATGCATTGGCCTGCATATTCTTTACCACTGAGTCACTGGAGAAGCCTAAACTTCAGCAGTAGTTGTGTTAACCATTAATTAATACTGTCTTAAAGATCTCCTGTTCTTGTATACAGATAGTTGAAGGATAGTCTCATTTCCTATATAATATATATTCATAAAAATGTACCATGTAACTAGCTGTGGATGCTACTGTAAGTTTTTAGTTCAGTACCAGTTCCCTAGATTATTCCTAGCAGCTAATCATTGTCCATCATGCATGCCCTACCACAGTTTTAAGATATTCTAAAGAGGAAGCTTCAAAGCCACAGGTACTTACTAAGGAAATTACTGTACAATTATGTATGTTAAGAAAAGGTATGCAGTTTATGTGAATGAAAAAACAAAGTATTGTTAGAGCTACCACAAAGTGATTTTGCATGTTGCATGTATTATGCAGTCGTCTAAGCCTGGAAACATTTTTGTGTGATGAGGATTGGAATGTTAAAGGACTCGTCTTTACTGCCTTTTTAATTCTCTTCTCTACATTTTTTGTTCCATTTTTTAACGCTAATCTTACTTTGATATATGACTTCATCCTTATCTAATGCTCAGTTTGGCACTATTGAATTGTCACTAGATTATCTGCCATGGGAAGTCTTGAACCAGGGAGCACTTTTTTTTCCCCAAGAACCAGAATTTGAAGGAGGAAAACTTTGCACTCCAGAGCTCTTTCAGGTATTCAACCTGATAGGTTCACTGATAGTATTGGAATGTTGTATCTTTAAGTAATGTCATAGCAATTATATAGATTATCAAAGTTAGTTTTGCTTACTTGGTAAATTAGGTTTTAGAACATTGAGCTTATTGTTGAAAATTTTAGTTTTATGTAAATATACTTGAGTAGTGAATAATATTGTACCAACCTTTCTTTGAACATTTTTCTTGGTTACTTAGTTCCTAAGAAACTATTTCTTGAATCTAAAAATAATTTATATTTTTAGATGCTTAATCCCATGGGGGAAAGGAACACATTTTGCATCACTTGTCTTTAATTTATTAAACAATTCTGTAATGCACTCTATGCAGAGATCATGAAAACCACTGGCACACATTTTTCTGACCTCACAACATAAGCTGTACTCTTGTGGCAATCCCGGCAAATGTGTTTATAAAGATTCCAGCAATAATAGTCTTGGACTAAATAAGAAACAGAAGCTAAAGCTAAGACCAAACAGATACCTATCGGTTTCCTTGAGTTTAATCTGATTAAAAATGGCTCTCAAAAACATTAAATACAGTGTCATGTCAGAGAGGCGGTATATGATAAATATAATTCATGACAGGAAATCGTTATTAAATCAGCATTACTAGTGAATCTGTTATGGAAATTTCCCTGTAATTTAGTTAAGATTCCCCCATTTTTCACCTCCAGTGCATCACTGTACTTTTCTGCTTTAATGTCAGGTATGTAATTTTCTATTGACTGAAAGGCACTTTACTTACTTTTAAATACCATACATCTTTATTGTTATCACTAATCAAACATGACCTGGCTCTTCATTTCAACTAGAAAAAAAGTGATAGGCAGAGGAAAAGAGAATCCATACTGGTCCCTGGTCACCATGACGTAAATACCACAGACCTCAAGGCAGCAGCCACCTGGCCCTTCACAAGGGCAAATAGTTGTTTTGAAAGAGAAACACAGCAACTTGGTTGAATCCCAGCTTATTGATCGCCATGTGAATTTAAACATAATTATTATTTGATGTTAAAAAGTTGAGAACTTCATATCTAACATTATCACATCCTCTCTACTGTTTGCTTTGAAGAGATGCTGGTAGAGTGTTAGTCAATGTAACTCATATATTTGTAGCTAAACTCTGAGTACTCTAATATTTTAATAGTTCAGAAAGCATTTTTTAAAAAGAAATATTTTTACAAGGCAAAAGGATTATTTGGCTGACTTACATTAATGAAACATTTTGGCACATGTTAAAGATTTCATCAAGCTATTACAACCACCCCCAAAAAATCTTGGTTTCCATTTAAAATGTCACCAATGTGGAAAAAATACCATCAATCAAGTTGCATATCTTCTAACTGAAGAGGGGGAGAAGCAAAAGTTATAAAAAAAGAAACAAACAGTGAGCTTCCAGTGAATTTTTGGCTTCCCTTAAGGAATTCTGACTTAGATATGGTCAGTTATCTTCGACCTTAGATTATCTTTTTTCCTCTTTGTTCCATTGTACGGTTTCATCTTTGGAGGAATAAATCTATGGAGCAGTATTCCTAACTTTATGCTTTTCTAGTCAGACCCTGGGAATGCTTCAGTTTCTGTGAGAACAGTAAAAATTCTAACAAAGAACTACAAAATTGTTTATCACTTTTTCCTTCTCTGTTTAAAATTATGCTTATGATTTAGTGTGAACAAAGACCCCCATCATAGGAAACTTAGGTACAAAGTCCTTCTTATGAGTTTAATCCAGGAAGAAGCCTGTGTACAGATTGTGGAAGCATAAGTGGGACTCTTATGCATTAAAATGTAGCCCCTCTTCCAGCATTATGTGTGGAAAACGAAGTGGCTGTTACCTAATTACACTCTCTGAATTCTGTAGGTGATTCTTGTCTAGTGGTCTTAAAAGTGTTGGTGGCTCAGTCATGTCTGATTCTGTGTCTCCTTGGACTGTAGCCCACCAGGCTCCTCTGTCCATGGGATTTCCCAGGCAGGAATACTGGAGTTGGTAGCCATTCTCTTCTGCAGGGGATCCTCCCAACTCAGGGGTCAAACCTGGGTCTCCCACATTGTAGGCAGATTCCTTACCATCTGAGCCAGGCTTTAAGCCTTTCTCTAATCTCTTATAGTATCAGGAGCAATTCACCTTTGAGGCAGGCCAAGTGTCCTAACTCCCTCTGTGCTCATATATACACAGAGTAAGAGATGGTTATTATTATACTTTGAGGAACATTCATCTTCATTGCATCATGCATCGGGTATAGAAAAAGATAACTAAACCACATTAGAAAGTCAAGATTAAAATGAAAATATTTGGACGTTTGGCATCAAATGTGCTAGTAGGGTGCATGCAACTCTCTAATATCACATGTGTATTATAATTGAGTTTTTTCACAGTAATACTAGCACAATATTTTCTAAATTTCCTCATCAATGGTTTATTTATAAGCCATGCCAGAGATCACTATAATAATAACATATTATACCCCCCATAGGGAGAAGGCAAGGCACCCCACTCCATTACTCTTGCCTGGCAAATCCCATGGACAGAGGAGCCTGGTGGGCTGCAGTCCATGAGGTCGCTAGGAGTCTGACAGGACTGAGCGACTTCACTTTCACTTTTCACTTTTCACTTTCATGCATTGGAGAAGGAAATGGCAACCCACTCCAGTGTTCTTGCCTGGAGAATCCCAGGGACGGGGGAGCCTGGTGGGCTGCCATCTCTGGGGTCGCACAGAGTCGGACACGACTGAAGCGACTTAGCAGCAGCAGCAGCAGCATACCCCCCATAACCATTCTATATAATAGGAAAGCTTCAGTAAAGTGGCAGTGAATATTCTCCAATCAACTGTGCAAAAAAGCATAATTATATTCAATTAACATAGATGGAAATGGTAGAGATTAAGTTATTTGTGCAAATTTAGGCCACTTTTAAGTGGCAGGCAGAAGAGAAAAATCCAGGTTTTCTGCCGTAATCTCTTTCTACTCTATTGTTAACAAAGGAATATTTTGTATTACCTGAAAATGAAAGAACTGTTTCATCCAGAAGTTAACAAAAGTACTTTTGCTGTTAAAGTGACATTAATCCAGGAGACTTTTAGTTCAGGCGCTCTGGCTGATTGAGGGCAATCTGAAAGACCAAGTATATTTAAGTATCCTTGTTTTTCTAATTTGCTGACTAAGATATCAGCTTTGATAACAATTAATGAGGGCAACTTTGGGGGAGAAATAACATGTACCTCTGACTCTTCCTTCTTTTTACTGGGCAGCCAGAAGTCATAGTTTGGGAACAGGAAGAGATGTTTGGGAACACAAATTTATTGTTTAGTCGCTAAGTTGTATCTGACTCTGCGTGACTCCATGGACTGTAGTCTGCCAGGCTCCGTTGTCCATGGGATTTCCCAGAGTGGGTTGCAACCTCCTTCTTCAGGGGATCTTCCCAACCCAGGGATCAAACCTGCCTCTCTTGCATTGACTGGCAGATTCCTTAATACTGAGCCACCACGGAAGCCTGAGCACAAATTTACAATGAAAACAATGATCTTGCGGGGATGGAACATGGACCAACAGCTGCGTAATTTCAACCTGCATATTCATGGCTGGGCATAGATGGGCAACAGTGATGAAAGCAAGAAGCTAGAATCCTCTGGAAACAATAATAGAGACAGAGCTTTTTATGTTAGTTGTTGTTGTTCAATTGATAAGTTGTGTCTGACTGCAACCCCATGAACTGCCTCACGCTGGGCTCCTCTGTCCTCCACTATCTCCTGGAGTTTGCTCAAATTCATGTTCATTGAGTCGGTGATACGATCTAACCATCTTATCCTCTGCCTCCTCCTCCTTTTGCCTTCAATCTTTCCTAGCATCACGTCTTCTGCAGTGAGTCGGCTTTTCCCATCAGGTGGCCAGAGTACTGGAGCTTTGGCTTTAGGCATCAGTCCTTCCAGTGAATATTCAGCATTGGTTTCCTTTAGGACTGAGTGGTTTGACAGCTCCTTGCTGTCCAAGGGACTCTCAAGAGTCTTGTCTAACACTGCATTCGAAAGCATCAGTTCTTCAATAACAACATCTAATAGCATTTATAAAGTACCTCACAATTTATATATGTCTGTGTGTTTGCATTTGATCTTCATAGCAACCCCTAAACAGTGGGTAAGCATGAAAACTCTTTTACAGCTCAAGTTCAGAAAAGTTGAGATTTGCCCAAGTTATCCATTGAGAAGTATTAGAGTTAAGACTTGAATCCAAGACGTCTTCTAATGTAGTAAATGCCTTTACCCCCTCCTCCTTTACTATATCAATACCTTTGTTTCTCAAATAAGATCAATTTTTATTCCTTCTTTTTTCTCTTCTGTCTCTCACAAAAATATATACAGGGCACTGTGCAGGCACTGGGTGAATTTAGCTGAAGAAAATAGTTGTGTTCCTTGCCTTTGTGGAACTTAGTCTGTACTGCCTAGGACCTGCCAGTTGGTATGGTAGCCAGACTCGCAGGTATCAAGTCTGCGAAATGTGGCTAGTGTGAATTGAGCCATGTCTGTAGCTGTAAATACACATGGGATTAAAAATGTTTAGTTCCAAATAAAGCAAAATTTTTCATAGTTTTATATTGATTATATATTGATAAGATTTTAGTTATCTTGAATTAAAATATATTATTAAAATTGATTTCACCTATTTTATTTTCTACTTTTTCAAGGACTACTAGAAAATTTTAGTAGTTATTAGAAAATTTTAAGTTTATAGATATCTCGTACAATAATGGTTCACATATTTTCATTGGATAGTAAGCCATGACCTATGAGAAAGTCACTTCCTAGGGTATATTCAGCCAATTAGTACTTCTTTGGTTATATTTTTTATATAGAAACATTTGGATCCTTTGAAATTTGTCCTTTTGCATCCTGGCCTAGATCCCAGTTTATTTCTTCTTAAATGGCTACCAAATTGACTCAGCACTGTTAATTGGATTGTTCATCCCTGTTTTGAAAGCTACCTTTATCACTATGCTAACTCATTGTGTGTTCTATGTATTTCTGGACTCTGTCTTCTTTTTCATTGATTTTTGTCTATGTTTGAACCAATGTTATACTTCATATATTTGAGATTTTGAAATATCTTAAATGTCTGGTAGGGTTAGTGTCTATCTCCAATTGATCCTCACCTCCCTTCCCCTGCACAAGTCCTGTGTTTTCTTGGCTATTGCTTGTTCATTCTTTATCTATGAAAGTTAGAATCCATTTATCTAGTTAAAAATAAACAAAAACAGCCTTTTTAATTGTGATTAAGATAAACTCAAAAGAGAATTGATGTTTTGTTTCCTGTCTAAGGTGTTGGTATAGTTTACCATTTATACAAATCACCCTTGAGTACCTTCAGTAATACTTTAACATTTTCTTCATAGAGGTTTTACATGTTTTTTAACTTTATTCCTTGGAAATTTTATTTATGTATATATGTTTTGCTATTTATGCAGTATTTTCTTTTAATACTTACATATGTTTATATATGTTATCGTAATTTTATAAACATTAATTTTGTACTCTGTAAGGTTACTAAATTCTCTAGTTGTGTAGTCTTGAACTTTCTAATCTTATCCACAAGTATTGATAAATTTATTTGCTTTCCTGATTTTTTATACCTTTCATTTTTTGGGGTCTAATTTTATTGATGAGTTCCAGCAGCACAGTGCTAAATAATAGTGACAGTAATGAGTATTTTGTCTTGTTGCTGACTCTCATGTTTCTTCTTAAGTATGATGCTGGCTTTTAAGTTGAACTGAACATATTATAGTAAAAAAGAATCATGGATTCTTATTTTAAGAACCAAAATTTTATTGAATTTTAAAAATAATAGTTAAATTTGGTTAAATGCCTACTCATGTTTATGTGATTTTTTTTTTCTTTTTAAAGTACTAACATGATGGATCTTATATCTCACTCTTCTGTGACCCTGCCAGGCTCCTCCGTCCATGGGATTTCCCAGGCAAGAATACTGGAGTGGGTCTCCATTTCCTTCTCCAAGAGATCTTCTTGACCCAGGGACTGAGCATGAATCTCTTTCACTGCAGGCATATTCTTTACCACTGAGCCACTGAGCCGCTGAGGAAGCCTGGTGGTGGTGATAGTGGTGGGTTTTGTGGAGGAGCAGCTTCCTCTCTTTCTTTTATGGAAATCTGTTTTTTGTGTGTCTGTGTTGTTTTTTCAGATTCTCTGTAGTTGATCCTTGAACAACATGGGTTTGAACTGTGCAAGTCCACTTGTATGAGGATATTTTTCAGTAGTAAATTTTATAGTATAAAATGGTTCTTGTTTGTTTGAGGATGTAGAAAAACCTCAGATATGGAGGCTCAACTATACACACAGTGTTCAACTGTACTTTCTCTGAGGTATTAAAAAAAAAAAGAAAAACAAAAGTTATCCCTATAGAATTGTGTGTGTGTGTGTGTAGTTCCTTTGATGTTTAGGAAGGTTTACATTTTTTCTCTATTGTCTACCTTCATAGTTATACTTTTATATGGTACCCTGAATTCTCTAACTCTTGAGACACTACCTATTTGTTATTTTTAATGAATAATGATAAAATTAATGTGTCCCACTTTCTTGTCTGGGCTTCCCTTGTGGCTTAGCTGGTAAAGAATCTGCCTGCAATGTGGGAGACCTGGGTTTGATCCCTGGTTTGGGAAGATCCCCTGAAGAAGGGAAAGGCTACCTATTCCAGTATTCTGGCCTGGAGGATTCCATGGACTATAGTCCATGGGGCCTCAAAGAGTCAGACACTACTGAGTGACTTTCACTTCACTCACTTTCTTGTCCATTGTTCTTTCTTTACCATCTGATTTTGAAATTATTGTTTTTTTTTTTTACCAATATACTTATGCATATACTTCTATTGTTTGATTTATAAGCTTCCATTAGTATCTGAACACTAATAGCTATTATGGTTAAGGCAAGAGGTGAATCTGCTCTTGCACCCAAATTTAGTTTTCTTCCTACAGTTGTGTTTTGTCTACATGGTCAGAGCAAGTACCTTTCATATTCTATTTTGCCACCTCAGTTCCCACATTGGTTTTGGTTTTAGTTCTGTGGTTAAATGTATTTATTGGAGGACTTCTGCTTTCATCCAATATGAAATAATGGTAATGAGATTTACTTTTCCATCTGAAACAAAAAATGGACAAAATATATATGAAACCATTTAAGACACTGGACATCAGTCAACAAAGGACAATGACCCCTGAGAGAGATTAGAGAAATGAGGTGAGCTTGATGATTACCCAAATTCTTTTGCCTTGGGGGAGTTTCTAAACCCAGAAACAAGGAGGAGAAATCCAGGGAGATACTGGTAGGACCACTGGCATTGAGCTAGAGATAAGAGTCTGGATAGATTTTAAAAAACAGCAAAAAACAATGCTGGAATAGACAGAGCTGCTCAAAAAGAGAATCCTGGAGATCTGTAGAGGGTCCCAGTTGATCATTCATCTGAGTGCAAATTGGCACATGCATGGGAATGTTAGGAATCTCTCAGGGCCAAAGCAAGAACCATCTGAGGAAACTACAAAGAACGATGCCTGTTACTCACAAAAGGTCAGAAATAGTGCCCATTTTCAACAACCAACTGGAGAACCTCCTAATTAGGTCAGGGCTGTCATCTTGCCTGAGGCTCATCTGGGGAAGGATCTATTTCCAAACTCACATGATGGTTGATAGTATTCACTGTCTGTGAGCTGTTGGAATAAGGGTTTTTGTTTCTTGCTTGCTATTTCCTAGAGACCATCCTCATTCTCTTGCCATGTGGACTGTTCTAACATGGCCGCTTGTATCCTCACAACCAGAAAGGGACAGTCTTCTTGAAAGGAAAGATGATAAAATCTTATGTGGTATAAGCACAAACATTTGGTCACCTTCTGTTGTTTAGAAGCAAGTAGCTTGTCCTGCCTGCACTCAAAGGGAGGGATAACCTACGGCATGAATACAGGGAGATGAATCATGGGGGCCACTTAAGAATCTGTTGTCTACAGTGGTGTTGAGGAGAATATCTTAAAAGCATCTGGATTAAAAAAAAAACACGATATGAAGTTATGTAGATTTCTCATTGGAAACATCTTAAGAAGACAGGGGAGCAACATCTTCCAAGCACTGAAAGAAAACCAGGAACTATCAATCCAGAATTCAATACCCAGTGGAAATATCACTCAAAAAACAAAGGTAATAGAGATGGTCAAAATAAAACAAGTAAATCATGGAGATGTACAGCATCATGAGTATAGTTGGTCATACTGTATTATATGTTTGAAATTTTCTTAGAGAGTAGATCTTAAAAGATCTCCTCATAAGAAGAAAAAAGAATTGTAATTATGTGTGGTGATGGGTGTTAAGTAGACTTATATTAGTGATCATTTTGTAGTCTATCAAATTATTATGTTGTATACCTGAATGTATACATTTTTAAGAAATATAAACAATTAAGATATCCAAAAGTAAAATAAAGAGTTTTAGTAAAACAGGAGAAAGAATTAAGGGAAAAAGAAGCAAGTAAGAAACTTCATTTGGCATAATTTAGGGCATTACCTTTGCCAGCACTTCCTTCATTGAATTTTTGATTCCACCAGAGTCATAAATCATAGGTGAGCAGTATAATCTATCTACTGTTTCCTCCAAATCTGGGGTGCTGTGTGCATATATTTCTGCATGCCTAATTTACTGTTAGGTGGTGATGATCAAGTCAAAGTACAGATCTTAATTCTTTTGAGTAATTTTATTTTCCACTCTTTCTCATATTAAGATAACTTTTCTCAGGAACAATGAGTTTTCTAATTTGAGCTTCTGAACAAGTCCTTTAACTGGACAGTAACTTGAGTGTTTCATAATTAATTGAGAATAGTATTTAAAATATTTAAACTTTAAATTATAAATTATTAAAATAAAATTATTTTAATCAACTTTAAATAATTTATTTAAATTAATGTTTAGGATTGATTTTCAACCTTCTAAATACAACTATGGTTTAGTTTAAAAAATATTTTTATTTTTTGACTGAGAGTCTCAACTCTAGTTTCCTTAAGTTCTAGTAGGAAAAAAAATAGCATTTACGCTTTCCTTCTGATGACAGTTTTTTAAATAACGTTTCTATAATCCTTAATCTTACATTGGGTATGTGAAAATACTTAAAAAACTCTGGGGACAACGTACAATTTTAAAGTATATTTTTAGAATCATTATTTTTAACTTTGTGTCAAAAATAGGTAGTTTTGGTTTTCAAAATGCTTACTGTAATGAAGATTTTATCTTGAAGAACATACTTTTTTTGTACTTTGCAAGAAAGTGCAAGTTTCTGGTATCTGTGGTCTGCTTTTTGTTCCAGTCTAATGGCTCTATTCTTCAAATTATTTGGTTTCCCACTTTATTAATTTTTATTCTTGGATCTTTTGGAGGCCATCTTTATCATGGTGAATTCCAATATCGCTCTAGTGATTTTTGTTGTTATTGTTCAGTTGCTAAGTTGTGTCCAATTCTTTGAGACCCCACAGACTGCAACATGTCAGTCTTTCCTGTCTTTCACTAACTCTTGGAGTTTGTGCAAACTCATGTTCATTGAGTCGGTGATACCATACAACCATCTCATCCTCTTTTTGCCCCCTTCTCCTGCCTTCAATCTTTGCAGCATCAGGATCTTTTCCAGTGAGTTGGCTCTTTGCATCAGGTGGACAAAGTAGTAGAGTTACAGCTTCAGCATCAGTTCTTCCAGTGAATATTCAGGACTGATTTCTTTTAGGATTGACTGGTTTGATTTCCTTGCAATCCAAGGGACTCTCAAGAGTCTTTTCCAGCACCACAATTCGAAAGCATCAGTTCTTCAGCACTCAGCCTTCTTTGTGATCCAGCACTCAAATCTGTACATGACAACTGGAATAACCATCACTTTGAATACATGGATCTTTGTTGGGAGTGATGTCTCTTTAATATGCTGTCTAGGATGGTCATAGCTTTTCTCCCAAGGAGCAAGTGTCTTAATTTTGTGGCTGCAGTCACTGTCCTCAGTGATTTTGGAGCCCAAGAATAGAAGATATGTCACTGTCTCCACTTTTTCCCCATCTGTTTGCCATGTAGTGATGGGACCAGATGCCATGGTCTTACTTTCTGAATGTTGAGTTTTAAGTCAGCTTTTTCACTCTCCTCTTTCACCTTCATCAAGAGGCTCTTTAGATCCTTTTTGCTTACTACCATTAGAGTGGTGGTATCTGAATATCTGAGATTATTGATATTTCTCCCAGCAGTCTTGATTCCAGCTTGTGTTTTATCCAGCCTGGCATTTCATGATGTACTCTTCATAGAAGTTAAATAAGCAGGGTGACAATATACAGCCTTGACATACTCCTTTCCCAGTTTTGAGCCAGTTAAGTTTTTCCATGTCCACTTCTAACTGTTCCTTCTTGACCTGCATACAGGTTTATCAGGAGACAGGTTAGGTGATTTGTTATTCCCATCTCTTTATGAATTTTTTCACAGTTTGTTGTGATCCACACAGTCAAAGGCTTTCACATAGTCAGTGAAGCAGAAGTAGATGTTCTCCTGGACTTCCCTTGCTTTCTCTATGATCCAATGCATGCTGGCAATTTGATCTCTGGTTCTCTGCCTTTTCTAAATCCAGCTGGTACATCTGGAAGTTCTCAGATCACATATGTTGAAGCCTAGTTTGAAAGATTTTGAGCATTACCTTGCTAGCATGTGAAATAAGTGCAGTTGTGCAGTAGTTTGAACATTCTTTGGCATTGTCCTTCTTTGGGAAGTGGTTTTAAGTGTCTGTGATTTGTACTATCTCAATGTGTATTATAGGAAACATTTTGCTAAAAATATTTCACCCAAATATTGATATGTTCAGCACTGTTTTAATTGACTGCCTATCAACCCAAAGAATATTATTGACTTACTCCCTAAAAATACCAGTTTTTTGCATAATTGATATATAAAGATTTTCATTTGCAGTAATCAGAATTTGGGCTCTGTTATTTTGACACTGGTAGGATTGAGAAGGTTAGAGATCTTCCTAAATGTTAGAAGTCTGTTAATACTATCATGAATCTTTAAAAACAAGTCACCTGGTCAGCCCAGACTGCTTAACATAATGTGTGATGAAAAGGTTCAGAGATGTGTAGTACAGTTGGGAATTCAGAGCAGGAGGTCATTTGTTTTCATGGAGGAATTGGTATCTGACTTTACAGGGGGTAAAATTGGGATGGACATGGAAGGCAGCCAGATATAATAATCTTGGAGAGCATTTACTACTTTCCAGACACTAAGTGCACTGCATATATTAACACACTTCAAAACAGCATTAATAATTAATAAGGTGATTATTAACTTTGAGTTGAAGAAATTGAGTCACAAATTTGTTAAGTGACTCATTTCAGTTGTCATAGCCAGTAAGTAGTGGTACAGCCATTTAAACTCAGCTTTCTGGCCTCAGAGTCTCTCTTAGTCACTGTGTGGTTCTGTCTCTAGTTAGTGAGGTAGATTTTGGGGTAACAATGGGATAGAAGAAGTTAAGCAAGGTTGAAATCATGGAAACCTTTGAAAGGGAGGCAGAGGCATATGTATGTTATTGAAGTAAGTATAAAGTAGTTCAGTCTTTCTGAAAAATAATTTATAGTACTGTATTATATCAAGAATTTTCCAAAGTGAAGTAAGCCAAAAACAAGTATCCCTGATATCACTTATGTGTAGAACCATAAGAAAAAATACAAATGAATTTATTTTTAAAACAGAGTCTCACAGACATAGAAAACAAGTTTATGGTTACCAAAGGGGAGCAGGTCCTTAGGAATTTGGGATTACATATATGCACTGTGTTTATAAAATAGATAACCAACAAGGTTCTACTGTATAGCACAGGGAACTGTACTCAATATTTTGTAATAACCTATAAGGGAACAGAATCTGAAAAGGAACATATATATGTTTGTGTGTGTATATATATATATACACACACACTGTGCTTTACACCTGAAACTACCACAGTATTATAAATTAAGTGTTGTTGTTCAGTCACTAAATCTTGGTGACCCCATGAACTGCAGAGCACCATGTCCTTCACTATCTGCTGGAGTTTGCTCAAACTCATACTTCAGTTAAAAGAAAAAGAATTTCAGTCATTGCACTCTACATGTTTCTCCTAAAGAATATTGGGAGACACTTCTCCATGGTCTCTCACATTTCTATGGTTTACAAGCAGAGACGTTACATACCTTTTTGTCCTGGACAATCTTTTCACGCAGGTTTGTTGCAGAATGACATAGGAATATAGAGGTAATATCTCCCTTCTAATCAAATAGCTGGGTTATTTATTGTCTTAAGTATGATAAAGATACTATCTCCCTGTGGAGCAAAGTTTGGGCGATTTTCCTTGCAGCTCATTATGCAAGATTTGGGTTCCTTAGTTCAGGGTTTCTTAGCCATGATGCCAACCCACTGCCTGTGCATGTGGGGCACTCCACATTACCGTGATGGGCCTTGGGGGCCAACGAGAACTGATGTGAGTGAGAAGCTCGTGATGCTTCCCATGTCCTGATGAGTAAGTCCTTTGTCTGACTCCGGAATGTCAGCTTTGCTGTTAGCATCTGGAAGACTGTGATAAGCTAACTTGTTAACTTGCAAGTAGGGCGAAACCTCAGACCCTTCACTAATTTTGCCAAAAAGATGATTAGAACTATCAGCAAAGAATTATGTAGATCATTGGAAAGTAATCCAACTGTTTAGTAAAATTAGGTAACAGTAAAATTAGTACATTCATATCATAGAAAATTAATTCCATAATTCTTAAATATCATTTTATAAAGATTTAAAGATTTGGAATATATTCATGAGAATGTTAAATAAAAATTATATTATGAAAATTATCCACATAGTATAATTTCAATTTTGTCAAATGTGTTTACATGTTTAGGAAAAGGAATAAAATAGATTTTCTTCTTTTCTTTTTCTATTTGTATATTTTCCAAATTGCTCTATAATGACTATATCTTACTTTTATAATTAGTAAAAATACACATTATTAAATGTGAAGTCAAACTGAGGGATTTGACTTGGTATTGGGTTGGCCAAAACTTCATTTGTGTTTTTCCATAAGGTGGTATGGAAAAATCCAAACGAACTTTTTGGCCAACCCAAAATAATAGGCAGGGTAGATATTGTATATATTCTTGAGAGGACAGTAATGAGGATACATTTAAAACACTACAGTGAAAGAGCTGTTTTTTATTAAAATGCACGTGTACAATATAACTGAAAACCATTAAAACAAAAACAAAAATAAAAAATCCAAGTTATAACAGGGATAGAGGAAACATGGGTGTTTTAGATATTCTAATTTACAGAAACTTAATCCATTTCAACAAAAAACTAAGCTCTTCAAAGCCTCTCATTGTCTAATCAAAAGGAATTAAGTCAGTTAATCATAAGAAACAATGTTTGCATACAGAAGTGCTGAAAGATGAAATGATCTTATTTCTGACATTTGCTTTAAAATATTCCAGCAAAAAATAAATAAAAATAGAGTGGGAAGGAGGATTGAACCAACTTTGGCAAAACTTTTAATGGCTGTTAAAGTTGTGTGTTGGATACATGGGGGCTTCTCATGCTGTCGGTTTTTGTATGTTCTTGACAAGTTGTCTAACAAAAAATTAACAATATATCACTAATTTATATAGTTTTAAAACAATATCTCTTAAGTTTGACTGCACATTGGAATCCTTGAAAGTGAAATTGCTCAGTCCTGTCCGACTCTTTGTTCAGTCCTGTCCAACTCCTTGGGACCCCATGGACTGTAGCTTACCAGGCTCCTCCCTCCATGGGATTCTCCAGGCAAGAGTACTGGAGTGGGTTGCTATTTCCTTCTCCAGGGGATCTTCCCGACCCAGGGATCGAACCCGGGTCTCCTGCATTCCAGGCAGACGCTTTAACCTTTGAGCCACCAGGGAAGTCCTTTAGGAACATTAAAAAGTACTGATGCCTGGGAGCCTCCTGGTGGTCTGGTGGTTGGGATTCAGTGCTTTCACTGCCAGGCTGCACTGTGCTAAGTTGCTTCAGTCATGTCCAACTCATTGTGACCGTATGGACTGAAACCCTGCCAGACTCCTCTGTCCATGGGAATTTTTAGGTTTGGGTTTAATCCCTGGTTAGGGAACTGAGATCCTGCTAGCCACATATATTAGTGATGCCTGAATCCCACCTGCTCTGATTTTAATTTAGTAACTTTTGAGTGTGACTTGGGCATCAGAAATTTTTAACTCTCTCAGGTGATTCTAATGTGTAGCTCATATTAAAACCCATAGTTCTAATTGGGCTCAGGTAGATCTTTATTATAAGGGATATGAATATAATAATGGATATTTGAGAAAACTGTGGATATGTTTTCTGTTACATTGGTTCATGGAACATCCCTCAGTGAAAAGTGGATTAGGCTAATAATTTTTTTTTTTTTAAGATAGTTCTACTGAGTACCAGAATAAAATAGTGGTGGTACATAGCTTAATGATTCTTTCACTTGATAGTGAAAATAGTAAAGTTTCAGTGTAAGGAAAGAATAATGAACACATCTCTTTCAAATATTGGTTGAGTAAAAAGAGGCCTAACTAATGTAGAGAGCATAGTTGTTTTTTTTTTTAATGTTAACATTTTGTAACATTTTTTTAAGATGTTAGTCCCTCAGTTGTGTCTGACTCTTTGTAACACCCTGGACTGTAGCCCACCAAGGTCCTCTGTTCATGAAATTCTCAGGCAAGAATACTGGAGTGGGTTGCCATTCCCTTCTCCAGGGAATCTTCCCGACCCTAGGATTGAACCTGGGTATCCTGCATTGGAGGCAGATTCTTTACTGTCTGAGACAGCAGGAAAGTCCTATGAATTTCTCTAAGTAATTCTTATTCATTTTAGAGAATTAAAAAGAATATTTAGAGATATAGAATGAAATAAGTATCCATTGTCCATGGCAAATACTGAAAATATTTTATAACATTTGATTTCAAATTTATTTTCATTCTCTATTTAAAAATTTCAAACATAAATATAGTGATAGCAGCATGATCAGTCTCTAAGTTCCTGTCACTCAGCTTCAT
Organism: Aepyceros melampus; assembly: GCA_006408695.1. Lineage (NCBI taxonomy): Eukaryota > Metazoa > Chordata > Mammalia > Artiodactyla > Bovidae > Aepyceros > Aepyceros melampus. The sequence continues at coordinate 125,870 of SJXQ01003955.1, read as the reverse complement.
TAATTATCAACTCATGATGGGCTCTGTCTCATCCGTGACCCTCTTCTACTTCGTTCACCTCTCACCCATACTGGATTATTAATATTTTGAAGCAAATCTTGTTTATCATATCATTTTACCTATAAATATATTAGTATGCATTAGAGCAAATAATCTTCAGGTCAGTAGCACATATCTAAGGTATTGGTATTCTGTGTCGACTGAAAGAAGATCCATATGCTACGGTTCCTAATTTTGTAGTTGCCAAAGATGGTGTTGTGTTATAAAAGTTAAAATCTGGCTTATATTTTTTAGCTGCAGAAGGATCTGCTGGCAGGGCCAAGACTTTTCTCAGAAAGCAACTCTATCACTTTAAATGATGAAATAGGTAGTAGACTGAAATACAAGAAACCAAGGTTCTACCCATTAATCAACCTTTAGAAGATTTGGAGGATTAGAATTAGCTAATGGTTTGTTTTAAAATAACTGAAATTGGTCTCTTGCTCTGATTTTTTTCAGAGCCAGGTAGCTTTTCAAAGGGTTTGGCAGATTGAGTTAGTCACAGTGTGTTTTGGTAAAATTAACATGGAGGCAATATGTTACAAAGGAGTCGAAGACAAGGAAATCATTTAAGAGGGTACTCAGTTTTTTGGTCTGAGCTGAAAAAATCTCAGTGTTGGAAGGTGGGAGAAGAGGCAAATTAGCATCTTTATTTATAGTAAAAATTAGTATGGCTTGGTGATATTTTGTTATAGGAGTTAAAAGTAAGGGAATAATCAAATATGCCTTCAGCCTTACCCTAGGGATCTAAGCATATTTCTGTGCTCTTGGGAGGATGAGTAAAGTTGAGAAGGGCTAGACAAGATTGGGAAAGAAGAGGATGAGTTAGCCCAATATTAATATACTGCGTTGAAAGTAAGAGCAAGTAGGCATTTTTGTGTGTGTGTTGGAGGAGGGTTCCTGGAAAAGAAGACTTTAGTTCAAGTAATAGGTGAAAGCTAGAGATCTGCATTTGAAGATCATTTATGAAGTTGTAAGGATGATTGTATTTTCACAGGGACTCTGTTTAAGGAGGAGAGCTTGTGGCTAAAAACAGATCGGTTTAGTTCTAATGGATGGGAATAGAAATAGGGATGAATTCATCTAGAATACATAAATTAACCCCATTGACCATCTGTGTTACAGGAAAAGGGGAGGAATGCTTACTGCAGAGACTGGGAGGGCACACTATCTCACAAAGGGAATGAATACAATGCCAGAGAGATGCACAAAGATTTGTGAAAATAAAGTCTTGGTAGAATAACTCAAAGTGCTCAGGGCAGGAGGTCTGAAGTTTATGACAGGATGTGTTTGACAGGGAAATAGGAGGACATGGTGTTTCAGTGTTTCATGCAGAGCCTGAGATCTGTGCTTGGGGCAATGGTGAGGAGTCTGTTGTGGCGCAAGCACAGGACACAGGGTGGAGAGAATGCCGGACACTCGGTTCTGAGATGCAAGAACTAGGAAACCACTTGTGGGGTCTGAAGAATATTAGAATCACCATTAACATAGAAGATGAAATCATGTTTGACTTTAGCATGAATGAATAGAGCGTAACATAATTTTATGGTGTTTGCTTGTTTATCAAGCAGTTACTGTCATGATAATATGCTGTATGTTCACTTTAGTTTGTATTCATTTTGTTCATATCAAAATTTAGATATATGATAATGTGACCAAAGCAAGATTTAGTGTGTATTTATGTATATATTATTATTATTATTATATATGAACTTTATTGGTGGCTCAGATGGTAAAAAAACTACGTGCAATGCAGGAGACCTGGATTTGATCCCTGGGTCAGGAAGATCCCGTGGAGAGGGGAATAGCTACCGTCTCCAGTATTCTTGCCTGGAGAATCCCATAGCCAGAGGAGCCTGGTGGATTTTAGTCCATAGAATCTCAAAGTTGGACATGACTGAGTGACTAACACACACACATACATGTTAGCATATTAATTATCAACAACCAGGAACTGGGGATACGAAGATGGGAGAATGAGATAAAGTCTCACCTTGAAGATCTTGGATGACTAGTTGAAGACAGATAATAAAACAATTATATTCTTTTTGGATAAATGCAAAGATATGGGAACACCGAAGAGGAGGACATAATCTAAGTCAAGTGTTAGCAAAAGGATTTAAGAAAACTCCTTGGAGGGGTGATGGCAGTTGATCCTTCGGTGATGCTAAAGGAGTAGTGGGTTGATTGGAGAAGGGAGCATGAGATAGTGGCATGCTGTACTAATTGGGTAGCAGCAAGCAAAGACAGAACCTGGTGTGTGTAAGGAACCATGGTCACTTTATTCTTCTTGAAGCTCAAAGTGTGAGATTGGGACAGGAGAGGAGCTTATAGATCTAGGTGGAGATAGGTGCAGGTTGACATTTCACATCCTAATTTAAGGGACTTGAGTTTTATACAGTGGAATGCGTTGGCTGGATTTTGCCTTCTTGATATGTGCCTTTTGTAGCCAGGTATAGAATGAACTTGCTGGGAAGTCAGGCTTGGAAATAAGAAGGTTAGTTAGGTAGATTTTTCAATAAACAGGCTTCACTATGTAAAAGAGAATAAGGATGAAATTGAAAGTACAGATTTCAGAAATATTTAGGAAATAAAATGGACAAAATTCATTAATTGGTTATTTATAGAAATCTAGGGAGAGTAAGTAAAAGGGAGGAGTGACTCAGGGTTTTGGTTTGGTGGGTGTTGTCAATTATAACAATAGATACAACGAAAGAACATATTCCTTGGATTAGATGATGGGTTCTGTTTTGGACCTTTTGAATTTTAGGTGCCAATGGGCTTTCCGTAGAAAGATTTCCAACAGATGGCTAAATATGTGAAGGTTAGGTGAGAAGTCTGAGTTTGAAATCCAAATCTGGGAGCCATTACCAAATAAGCAGTGCTGAAACTCTAAGAATGGACATTCTCTTTAGTGTCAGCATCATGTTCATAAACAGCATGAATATGCTAAATGTACACTGGTCAAACTGCTCAAGAGCCAAAACGTGGAAGAACTCTACCTAACCTTGTTTAATTTGCTTAACTTTGAATTGACCTGAAACATACTTTTAAAAATTGAAGGAATTTCCAAGCTGTTTAGTGGTTAAGGCTCTCTGCTTCCAGTGCAGGGCCCATGGGTTTGGTCCCTGGTTGCCAAACTTGGATCCTGTATGCTGTGCAGCGTGGCCAAAAAAAAAAATAAAATTGAAGAATAAACATAACCAGAATCTTTTATAAACATTATTACTTTCCCCCTGAATTTTAATCCTAGCATCACAGTAGTGTATCAAAATATCATATGAATTGAATTGATAGCCCATTTACTTGGAGTTCTTAGAATTGGGTGGCTAGTATATACAGAACACTGAATTTATTGCAAAAGACTTCAAAGGCAGTCCATATAATGATTTTGGCAATAAAAAGATTTTAATTTTTCCTCTCCCACCTCAAGCACAAGTCATCGATGTAGAAAAATTACTCCCAGATGAGTTTACAATTGCCAGTAATCCAAAATTTAACCAAATTGGATCATCACACACTGTGTTTGGAAGGAAGACTGACAGAATGTTCTTTTAGTAGATTCTAGGAAGTGTAGTAGAGAAGGCAATGACACTCCACTCCAGTACTCTTGCCTGGAAAATCCCATGGACGGAGGAGCCTGGTAGTCTGCAGTCCATGGGGTCGCTAAGAGTTGGACACGACTGAGCGACTTCACTTTCACTTTTACTTTCATGCATTGGAGAAGGAAATGGCAACCCACTCCAGTGCTCTTGCCTGGAGAATCCCAGGGACGGGGGAGCCTGGTGGGCTGTCATCTATGGGGTCACACAGAGTTGGACACGACTGAAGCAACTTAGCAGCAGCAGCAGGAAGTGTAGGACTTACTTGACTATAGTGGCCCTGGAAAATGGTTATTGCCTAAAGATAAGAGTAATTAAGTCTAATGCTGTTCGTTTGTAGGAGAATTTTTCAATAATAATTTTGGTCAGTGATATCTTATGAAAACAGAAACTAAGAGAGCATAAGCTCTAGAATGAGGAATATAGAAACTCACGAGTATTGTAGTATTTTGAACTTCAATTCGTTTAATTGGAATTTCATTCCCTATACAGTATTGATTAATAGTAATGATAAATAGTTTCCAATACTTAAGTACTACTTACAGTGTGCCAGTTGCTGATCTAAACACTTTACATATCACCATACCACCCTATAAGAGAAATACTGTTATCAGCTACCTTTAACACATGAGGATACTGAGGCAGAGGGTAAGCTAACTTGCCCAAGATCACATAACTATTAATACTTATTGGTGGAGCAGATATTCTGCCCTCAGAGTTATGATAGATTCAGGAAGACTGTCCTTAAAATCTGTGTAGACCCACATAGTCTGCCCTCATAGTCCATGGTAGACCCAGGCAGTCTGCTCTCAGAGTCCATGGTAGACCCAGGAAGACTGCCCTTAGATTCCATGGTAGACAGGATTGTCTACTCTCATAGCCCATGGTAGGCAGACCAAGATAGTCTGCCCTTAAATCCCATGGTAGACCTGTGTAGGCCACCTGAAGAGCAAGTGGTGCACTCAGGTGATTTGCCTTCAGAGTCTTTGCTGTTAATCACAATCCTAGTTTAAATGATCATAAATGCAACTGATAAATAGTATGTCTATGCATTGTGGAGTTTTTCAAAGTATGGAGGTGACATGATTCTCGCACCTTAAAAAGTACAGTCTCTGGCACTGTTTCCCAATAGTTTGCTTTGTAACACACCACAATAATGCTTTTAATTTTCTCTACTGTTGTGTAAAGGTAATATTGCACATATTCTTTATGTTTAAAAATAAAGGGAATTAAAAAAAATAAATTTAAGTTGTTTCTTCAAGTTAACTGTATCTTAGAGTGATATACAAATTAGGCATAGAGATTATCAATTTTAGGGGACTTTTATGAGGGTTTCAGTGTCCTTGTAAAAGCATAAAGTATATACTTTGCTCTTTACCCAGGAAATATATTGTAAATGGAAATTATTTTAATCAAATAATTCAAAAGGTGCCAGGCATGCATGCATTGAAGGTTTTATTATTAATGCTATTCATTTTTTTAATTATAAAAGTAATATATACAGTCACATGATAGAACATTTGGAGATAAAATATGAAAATCCATAAACCCAGCAGCTATTATGCCTTATAGTCTTATTTCCTTATAGTCTTTTCCTGTGTATCTAGTCTTACATTATTGTAGTAATAGTATATTTGTAATTTTATTTTATTATTATTTTTTTTGATTTTGAAAGCCCATTTTTATTTCTGGAATCAAAAGTTGCAAAAACAAACAACAAAAACTCCAGTTGTGACAGTCCATGGGTAAGAAGTCCCCGGGGCAAGCACAGGCAGGGTTACTTTGAAGGCCACCCACATTTGGGTCTGAGCCCCTCCCAGGGGCCAAGAAAGCTAGAGGGCCACCTGGAACAACAGAGACTCATGTCCTGCTGTCTGTAGAGCGGGCTTCCCCACTGGGATGTGACAGCCCTCCTGCCCCAATCCAGCCTCACTCCCTTTCCAGTCCCCAGGGCAGTGTTTCTCCAACAGTGGTTCAAGAACCACCTGCAGTTGTATCCAAATCACCTGGACTCTTTTTTTTTTTTTTAATTTACTTTACAATATTGTATTGATTTTGCTGTACATCAACATGAATCCACCATGGGTGTACATGTGTTCCCCATCCTGAAACCCCTCCCATCTCCTTCCCCATACCATCTCTCTGGGTCTCCCAGTGCACCAGCCCCAAGCATCCTGTATCCTGCATTGAACCTGGACTGGCGATTTGTTTCTTAACATGATTTTATACGTTTCAATGCCACTCTCCCAAATCATCTATAATTTTATACTTTAAGAAGTTTTAATTTTACTCCTTAATATTATCTAAGATCGTTTTTTTTTTGGTAAAAATAGAGTACTAATTTGTTGTTTGGATATGTTTTCATGTTATGGGGTTGCTTTGTAGTCTGTACTAAGTGTGTATATTATAATTCAGAAACCTTTTTGGGTTATTCTCCTCACCTTTATCTCTGTTCCAAGCCTTGGCTTTCCTCAGCTAGGTCCACCGATGCCCCCCACCTGCAGGCTGAGTCTTGCATGGCACCTGAGCCATTCTTACCTGAGTCAGCAGATACATCTTCAACTTCAGACCCACTGATGTGACTTGGAGTTAGCTTTATCCACCCCAGACCTTAGACTCTTTTGCACAGCTGTTTATGCTCCTGCTTTCTCTCAGCTGACCCTCCACCCTACAAATCCCTCTGCTGCCAATTCCCACGGGGTCAGCCCTGGGCCCTCACTGTGTTGCTTTCCCTTCATCTCTTCCCATCCTTCAACTGCCAGTTATAGTTGAGTTGGCCAGGCTTCTTCTCCTTAGTACCCACTTCTTTCCAGTTATTCTCTTTCATCCTGTAGTCTCCTTCTAGGCATTTTTGACCCCTTTCTTACTTTCTGCCACTTGCATCCCCTCCACATTCCCAGTCAGATGTAGTCCCTGCCACCTATACAGGATTTTCCAGGCTTGCCTCCTTAATTCTGATTGAGACTTCTCCTTGGAAACTTTATTCTTCTGCTTTATTTATTGAATTCAACTTATGTCTTGCCTGAGTTATGCTCTTTGGACCAAGTTCTTTTGACTGGCCCACCATCTTCTTTGATGGCAGATGCTATAGGTGATTGCATTGCCCCTGACATGTGCTGTGTCCTCAGTCCTCTGCCTGTCTCTCTTTTCTTGTCATGTCAGCCTCTGTTTAGAGACCTGAGACTACTCAGGACAATGTTAGCAGGACGATTTCTGCAAAGAAAAATTACTGCGTAAAACCAAGAGAGTAAAAGAAGAATTTTGTTGCATATGGAAAAAAATGCATTCACTGACTTTTGTTAAATCTCCTCAGAACCTTTTACATCTGAACTATTTATCACTTGAAGGAAAAAGGAACAACTGTCTATGTCACATCCAGACATCTTTGTACTGTGTAGGCTCTAGATGCATTGCGTGTTGTGTCTAGATTTAACATGACTATAACACATGAAATAAAAGAATCCATCAATACAGACTAAATTAAAATTGGGGTTGCATAAAGAGAATCTATGGTGAGCTGTCTTTGAGTTGCCTCATTTATTCTTATTGATGAATTTTCATAAGTTACTCCTTGAATAAATTATCCAAGAATCAGTGCCTGATTTTCTTTATATATTACTTCATATTTGTATAAAGGTCCTGCCATAATAAAATCTTATGATGATTATGGTTTTTGCCATTTGGATGGACTGGATGCTTTTTTATAATGATTAGTGTTTTTGCTCTCCTGTTGGACTGAATTTTTCATTTACAATTTATATAAAAGTGAAACAGCATTGCAAGTCTACTATTAAAAAGGCTTAATAATTCTTTCATTTTTTCAACTCTAGGGACTGTCAGATATTTTCCTTCTTCATCATATACATAACTGACCATATCAGAAACACGGTCACAGTACACAACTCCTTTCCTCTAAGATATCAAATTGAGATATTTTCTTCAATCTCGATCTCCTGACATTATGTCATTCTTATTCTGACTTACCTGTGGAATCCTGGGGCATGGCCAGTTGCATGATGCATGTGGGCACGGAGGTTCTATAAGAGGTTATTGAAGCAGGACGGTTACCAGCAGTTGACTCAATGAAATGTGCCATTTCCATGGTATCAGTTTAGTTCAGTTCAGTCACTCAGTGGTGTTTGACTCTTTGCGACCTCATGGACTGCAGCACGCCAGGCCTCCCTGTCCATCAGAACTCCCAGAGCTTGCTTAAACTCTTGTCCATTGAATCGGTGATGCCATCCAACCATCTCATCCTGTGTCGTCCCCTTCTCCTTCTGCCTTCAGTCTTTCCCCAAATAAGAGTCTTTTCTAATGAGTCAGTTCTTCACATCATGTGGCCGAAGTACTGGAGCTTCAGGCTTCAGCAGCAGTCCTTCCGATGAATATTTAGGACTGATTTCCTTTAGTATTAACTGCTTTGATCTCTTTGATCCCTTTGCAGTTCAAGGGACTCTCAAAAGTCTTCTCTAACACCACAGTTCAAAATCATCAATTCTTCGGCGCTCAGGTTTCTTCATTGTCCAACTCTCACATCCATACATGACTACTGGAAAAACCATACTTTTGACTATACAGACCTTTGTTGGCAAAGTACTGTCCCTGCTTTTTATTATGCTGTCTAGGTTGGTCATAGCTTTTCTCCCGAGGAGCAAGCATCTTTTAATTTCATGATTGCAGTCAACATCTGCTGTGGTTTTCAGTTCAGTTCAGTCGCTCAGTCGTGTCCGACTCTGCGACCTCATGAATCGCAGCACGCCAGTCCTCCCTGTCCATCACCAACTCCCGGAGTTCACTCAAACTCCCATCCTTCGAGTCGGTGATGCCATCCAGCCATCTCATTCTCTGTTGTCCCCTTTTCCTCCTGCTCCCAATCCCTCCCAGCATCAGAGTCTTTTCCAATGAGTCAACTCTTTGCATGAGGAGTTTCAGCTTTAGCATCATACCTTCCAAAGAACACCCAGGGCTGATCTCCTTTAAAATGGACTGGCTAGATCTCCTTGCAGTCCAAGGGACTCTCAAGAGTCTTCTCCAACACCACAGTTCAAAATCATCAATTCTTCGGCGCTCAGGTTTCTTCATTGTCCAACTCTCACATCCATACATGACTACTGGAAAAACCATACTTTTGACTATACAGACCTTTGTTGGCAAAGTACTGTCCCTGCTTTTTATTATGCTGTCTAGGTTGGTCATAGCTTTTCTCCCGAGGAGCAGCATCTTTTAATTTCATGATTGCAGTCAACATCTGCTGTGGTTTTCAGTTCAGTTCAGTCGCTCAGTCGTGTCCGACTCTGCGACCTCATGAATCGCAGCACGCCAGTCCTCCCTGTCCATCACCAACTCCCGGAGTTCACTCAGACTCCCATCCTTCGAGTCGGTGATGCCATCCAGCCATCTCATTCTCTGTTGTCCCCTTTTCCTCCTGCTCCCAATCCCTCCCAGCATCAGAGTCTTTTCCAATGAGTCAACTCTTTGCATGAGGAGTTTCAGCTTTAGCATCATACCTTCCAAAGAACACCCAGGGCTGATCTCCTTTAAAATGGACTGGCTAGATCTCCTTGCAGTCCAAGGGACTCTCAAGAGTCTTCTCCAACACCACAGTTCAAAATCATCAATTCTTTGGTGCTCAGCTTTCTTCACAGTCCAACTTTGGACTCCCCCCAAATAAAGACTGTCTCTGTTTCCATTGTCTCCCTATCTGTTTGCCATGAAGTGATGGACCGGATGTCATGATCTTCATGTTTTGAATGTTGAGTTTTTAAACCAGCTTTTTTTACTCTCCTTTTTCACTTTCATCAAGAGGCTCTTTGATTCCTCTTCGCTTTCTGCCATAAGGGTGGTGTCATCTGTATATCTGAGGTTATTCATATTCTCCCGGAAATTTTGATTCCCAGCTTGTGCTTCATCCAGCCCAGCGTTTCATGTGATGTACTCTGTGTATCAATAAAACAAGCAGGGTGACAATATACAGCCTTGACGTGCTCCTGTCTCAATTTGAAACCAGTCCTTTGTTCCATGTCCGGTTCTAACTGTTGCTTCTTGAACTGCATATAGATGTCTTAGGATGAAATTAAAGTGGTCTGTATTCCTGTCTCTTTAAGAGTTTTTCATAGTTTGTTGTGATCCACACAGTCAAAGGCTTTCACATAGTCAGTGAAGCAGAAGTAGATATTTCACTGGAATTCTCTTGTTCTTTCTACAATCCAACAGATGTTGGCAATTTGATCTGTGGTTCTCTACCTTTTCTAAATCCAGCTTGAACATCTGGAAGTTCTCAGTTCATGTACTGTTGAAGTCTGGCTTGGAGAATTTCGAGCATTACTTTACTAGCATGTGAGATGAGTGCAATGTTGTGGTAGTTTAAACATTCTTTGGCACTGCCATCCTTTAGGACTGGAATGAAAACTGACCTTTTCCAGTCCCATGGTCACTGTTGACTTTCCCAAAGTTGCTCCCATATTGAGTGCAGCACTTTCACAGCATCATCTTTTAGGGTTTGAATTAGCTCAACTGTAATTCCATCACCTCCACTAGCTTTGTTCATAGTGATACTTCCTAAGGCTTCCTTGAGTTGGCACTCCAGGATGTCTGGCTCTAGGTAAGTGATTACACCATCATGGTGATCTGGGTCATTAAGATTATTTTGTATAGTTCTGTGTATTCTTACCATCTCTTCTTAATATCTTTTGCTTCTGTTAGGCCCATACCATTTCTGTCCTTCATTGTGCCCATCTTTGCATGAAATGTTCCCTCAGTATCTCTTATTTTCTTGAAGAGATCTCTAGTCATTCCCATTGCATTGTTTTCCTCTATTTCTTTGCAGTGATCACTGAGGAGGTTTTCTTATCTCTCCTTGCTCTTCTTTGGAACTCTGCATTCAGATGCTTATATCTTTCCTTTTCTCCTTTGCCTTTCACTTATCTTCTTTTCTCAGCTATTTCTAAGACCTCCTCAGACAACCATTTTGCCCTTTTGCATTTCTTTTTCTTGGGGATGGTTTTGATCACTATCTCCTGTACAGTGTTACAAACCTCCATCCATAGTTCTTTGGGCACTCTATCAGATCTAATCCCTTGAATCTATTTGTCACGCCCACTGTATAATCGTAAGGGATTTGGTTTATGTCATACCTGAATGGTCTAGTGGTTTTCCCTACTTTCATCAGTTTAAGTCTGAATTTGGCAATAAGGTGTTCACCATCTGAGCCACAGTCACCTTGTGGTCTTGTTTTTTGCTGACTGTATAGAGCTTTTCCACTTCGTCTGCAAAGAATATAATCAATCTGATTTTGGTATTCACCACTCATTGATGTCCATGTGTAGAGCTATTTCTTGTGTTGTTGAAGAGAATGTTTGCTATGACCAGTGTGTTCTCTTTGCAATACTCTGTTAGCGTTTGCCCTGCTTCATTTTGTACTCCAAGGCCAAACTTGCCTGTTACTCCAGGTATCTCTTGATTTCCTACTTTTGCATTCCAGTCCCCTGTAATGAAAAGGATATCTTTTTTTGGTGTTAGTTCTAGAACGTCTTGTAGGTGTTCTTAGAACCATTCAACTTCAGCTTCTTTGGCATTAGTGGTTGGGACATAGACTTGGATTACTGTGATAGTAAGTGGTTTGCCTTGGAAACGAACAGAGAACAGTCTGTTCTTGTGACTGTACCCAATTCTGCATTTTGGACTCTTTTGTTAAGTATGAGGGCTACTCCATTCCTTCTAAGGGATTCTTGCCTACAGTAGTTAATATAATGGTCATCTGAATTAAATTCACCCATTCCGGTCCATTTTAGTTTGCTGACTTCTAAAATGTTGATGTTTACTCTTGCCATCTCCTGTTTGACCACTTCCAATTTCCCTTGATTGATGGACCTAACATTGCAAGTTCCTCTGCAATATTGTTCTCTGTAGCATCTGAGTTTATTTCCATCACCATCACATCCACAAGTGGGTGTTGTTTTTGTTTGACTCAGCATCTTCAATCCTTCTTCAGCTATTTTTCCACTCATTTCCAGCAGCATATTGGGGACCTATCGGCTTTCAATGTCCTATCTTTTGCCTTTTCATAGTCTTCATGGGGTTCTCAAGACGAGAATACTGAAGTGGTTTGCCATTCCCTTCTCCATTGGACCACATTTTGTCAGAACTCTCTACCATGATGTGTCTGTCTTGGGTGGACTTACATGGCATGCCTCATACTTACATGGCATTCTGTGAGACTAGTTGAAAGAAATACCACTATCATGAAAGTATTTTTAATTTTTTTCCTTGTTTCATTGAGTTAACAAGGCTGTGATCCATGTGATCAATTTGGTTAGTTTTCTGTTACCGTGGTTTTCATTCTGTCTGCCCTCTGATGGATAAGAATAAAAGGCTTGTGGAAACTTCCTTATGGAAGGGGCTGGCTTTGGGGATGTCTGGGTCTTGCTTTGATGATTGGGGCCCTGCTCAGTAAATCTTTAATTCAATTTCCTTTCGTGGGGTTATGTCCCTCCCTGTAGCTTGGCAAGAGGCCAAACTATGGCAAGGGTAATGGTGGTAATGGCAACCTCCTTTAAAAGGACTTATTCCATGGTATACAACGGTGATATCCAAGTAATCTACTGATGTTGGTCATAATCTAAGAAATCTGTTGACCATGGAGAAATCCTTGAAAGAAGTAAGGGAGGATCCCTGCTATTGGAAGCACATGACAATAGAGTTAAGAGTTAAGAGTTTAGTTAGTTAGTTAGTTCAGTCGCGCAGTCGTGTCCGACTCTTTGCGACCCCATGAATCACAGTACGCCAGGCCTCCCTGTCCATCACCAACTCCCGGAGTTCACTCAGACTCACGTCCATTGAGTCTGTGATGCCATCCAGCCATCTCATCCTCGGTCGTCCCTTTCTCCTCCTGCCCCCAATCCCTCCCAGCATCAGGGTCTTTTCCAATGAGTCAACTCTTCGCATAAGGTGCCCAAAGTACTGGAGCTTCAGCTTTAGCATCATTCCTTCCAAAGAAATCCCAGGGTTGATCTCCTTCAGAATGGACTGGTTGGATCTCCTTGCAGTCCAAGGGACTCTCAAGAGTCTAGTTAAGAGTTAAGGAGAGTTTAGTTAAGAATCAAGGTTGTTACTTGATTTCAGTTTGATCTATTCATAACATGTATTGCCTGTAGTTCTCCTGTACCACACTCAGAGGTCTCAAATCGCATTACCCTTATGACTAAGAGGATTTCCAATATTTTCTCTGGGTTGCATGAGTTTGTCTTAGGGGTATATGTGCTACATACATGCAAAGAAGGGTTGTGAGAGGAAGGGAAAAGAGTAAAGTTCAATTATGTTCCAGGCCATCTATTCTGGCTTTAATTAAGTTTTTTAATGTATATTACATATCACAACTTTGTGTAGGAAAGCTTTGAGAAAAGTGGTTGCTTTAAAAATGTTTGAGAGCTACTCCATGCATGACTGCAGATACAAAGACCATGTTTGGTGCCGTCTCCTCTTTAGCGGTTGATGTGAAAGAGGTTCATTGAGTCCCTGTAGAGTACCAAGCCCTGGAACCCTTTACCAGGCATCTTGTTCATATCTTGGACTATTAAAACAGTTGCTGGTCTACAATCTTAGCTTTTTCCGTAGTTCTGCATACAACTTATCTTTATCTCTACACTTTTTGATGATCTTATTTATACTTTCAAAGTAACTTCTCTTACTAAATATTCCAAAATCTGTCTCCAGCCTTAACTTTGCCACTTTGTATCCATATGAGGTGTGGAAGTCATTCTTGCTGAGCCTGTTTTCTTGTTTGTATAACAAATATCCTTACCTTCCCGACCCTATAAGGATAAAAAAGAGTAGAGGCACTAATTTGTAAATTGCACAGGTATTAAAAATAGTATCATTTCTCTTGGTGTAATCAGTATCTTCAGAATCTTATTTCTAACTTCTGCTTTTTTTTTTTTTTTGCAGGAATGCTTGTTTGTATGGAACTTGATAGCTTTATTTAAGATTTACTAACAGTACTCAGGCATTCCTTTAGCTTTCCAACTGTCATTGTATCTCAAAATCTTGAAAGCATCTTTTAATCCCTTCTCCTCCTTTTGAGTCTTACTGTTGTCTAATTTCTTCAGGCCTTCATTGTGACTTGTCTGGATTGTTATAATAATCTTTTAACTGGTCACCTCTGTTCAGTCTTTACTTTTGCTACTGTGTCGTCTATCCTGTTGCTGTAAGGTTTATGCTTGTTTGTTTTTGTTTTATTATTTTCGCGTTTTCTTTCTCTTCTAAAAATAGAGCGTCTTTGCACATGAACTTCTGTCCACCCCACCCCACCTTTCCACCCCTGCATTGCATTAAGGACTTGTCAGCCTTTGTTACTCTTGCCTTCAAAGTCCTCTACAATGCATATTTAATCTGCATTCGCAGATTTTTTTTCCTTTTATACCTCCTCCACAAGCCTCCTCTTCAGCCAAACTGTTCTCCAACATAGTGTTAACCACCTTTACTTCCGGATCTTTCCATAGGATCCTCTGTGTTTCTGAAGTGTCTTCATTTTGTGGTAAAATTACTTATTCTGTGAGACTAGTTGAAAGAAATACCACTATCATGAAAGTATTTTTAATTTTTTTCCTGAACAAATGTGATTTGGACTCTTCTTTCCTGAACTCTTTATATATGCCACTGTTCTTTAATTCGTTTCCCAGCTATTCCACAGTTGTATAATACTTCAGTAATTATGTAAAACAGTTCCTTATTTCTTAAGCTTAACTTAGTTATTGTGTATCTGTTTCTTTGTGAACCATATTTTGATTCGGCCTCAGGCTCATAGTCATAAAGTAGTTGGTAACGGTAATATAATTTCATCTTATTCGCTGTGTCCTACCATCTTACACATGCAAGAAGGAGAAGTGGCTCCCAACCAGCTTTACTCATAAAGAGGTGAGGGCCGTTTTAATACTATTTTTTTCTTCCTAAGATAGAGCAATATGTAGTGAGAGAATTATTTCAGTATCAGTATTTATAGCCATGTTGAAATATAATTGAAAGTACCTTCTAAGTAGAAGCTAGCATTTTATAGAAAAAGTAAATTAGCTCACTTTTGGAAAGATGTCTTGCCTGTTCTTGTCTTTGATTCATCTTCAGAAGGACATTTATTTTTTGTTTCTAGTGATATATCCCTATTTTAAGGTCTTAGACTCTGTATCAAACTGTTTTTGTGTTATTGCAAATCAACCAATCTTTTACTGCTTTAATATTGTCAACCACTCAGTCTTTATTGTGTTTATAATGCCAGAAAATAAAATGCAGAAACCCCACCCATGTTAATGTAATTCTATGGTTAAGATTTTACATTCACGAAAGTCCAAAAATTCAAGTTTATAGTTCCCCAAAGAATCCTAGTTCAATCACATTGCATAAACTGAAATTAACGCTGAAATGTATCATCATTACAGTAATGCCAAATATTCATGTATACACAAGGATACAGTCATAGTTGCTGAGGGAACTATATAATTTCGGATTTTCTGACTTTTTTTGTATGTACAATTTCAACCATAATGTTAAGTTAATGTGCATTATTTTTTCATTGACTCTGAAGTAATATATTTGTTGCTATGTTTATCTTTAAAAGTTTTCAGTGACTCCATTTTATTTCTGTGTATCTGTAAACCTATACTTACAGATATCTGATGTCCCTACAAATAAAACTACCTAAGAAATATTTCTATGTAAAAATAGCTGTTAGTCTCATGTATACTCATATCCTCTCTGCCTTTCTCTCTCACACATATACACATACAGCCTCACACACTTATGTTACATTCTGGCACATTATAGAAGCAGGTAGCATATCCACTACCTGCTGTTGAAAGTGTTGCCGATACTGAATTATTTATTCTATCTCCTGCACCATCCAGAATCATTTTGGGTACTTTGACACATTTTGGTGTTTTCCATATGGATACTTCATGGTGGCATAGTTGCCAGATGCTCAGGTTTTGTGACAGTCTTAGTTTTTCAAGGACTGTTGGAATATTCTTGGGAGATTCTCTCGCCTTGTTACAGATTCCTATGGAGTGGCAAAATACTAACATTCCTTTGAAAGTGTTTTTTAAGACAAGGATCTATTACAAGAAGTTAGTAGAATGTCCTGTCTGAAAGCATTTCATCTTGGGAACTTAGCAATGGTGCAATTTGTCGTAAAATTTATTTGCAATGAGCTGGCATCACCCTGACAGTAAGCAATAATAAGAGTATAAATGAATTCAGAGATTAAAACAAAGTTATTTAAAATGTCAGATTTCAGCTCTCATACAACTTCAGCCTGTTGTTTATTTCTCAGTTGCCCAGATGCAAAGATGAAGAGCAGATGTCAAATCTAACTTCTCTTTTTTAATCTTATTTACTATATGATAAATATATAAGTATGTAAATAGTACAAAATATGCTGAATATTTGCTTAGTAGAATAGAATGTGCATATTCATGGTTCCAGGAATTTGCTTTTTCTCTGCAGTATTAATAGAAACACATAATCTCCCCCTCCTTCCAAGTGCTGCCCTTAACACACTATTGAGCTGGAAATTCTCATCTTTAATGTTGATCTCAAGTGTTTTCTCCTCTCGCCTTTCTGGCTTTTCCGTACCAAGCCTGAAGTTCCCTGTTTGCCTCCCTTATGGGTTCTCCGTGTTTCCTGACATTCCTTGGCCACTGTTATGTACAAGTGGAGGGAAGGGAAGAAAGGAATGGACTGGTTATGAATAGATGTTTCCATGCTGTGCCTTAGATGTATAAATGTCTTGCACAGGAGAGAGGCTTTAGGTGGCTCTTTGTGACCACATGTATGGCATGTGAGCCTCAGTAGTAGGCAAGGGGAAATTCAAATAACATTGAGACTCAGATGGATATCTGTGGTGGGCCTCTGCATATATGTATCCATGTTCAAGTACTTTTATCTATATTATTATGTGGAAAAAAAGGGTGAAACATGGTCAAAGAAGTTTTTCTAGCTGTTTCGTTTTCCCTCAGTGAATGGGTTCCCCCGCCCCTTTTTAAGAGGAGAATATTTTCACCCCAGTGTCTTAAGTTGAAGCTGTCCCCACTACTGGCAGCTCACTAGTAGTACCCATGACTTCCTTGCTGTTACTGACTATTCTGGTTCCAGTTGTGCTTCTAGCTGGCTAACTCGTTTTGTGCTTCTCAGTCACCGGATCAGGCAGTGTGACCTTGGTAGGGGAGAATAAGATGCATCTCAGAGCGTTACCCTGTCAAGTAGGTTGTGTTGAATGACCTGAATACTTCATTTTAAAATAATCTCAGTAATATTGTTTATATAGCATTTTGTATTTTTCATCTGTTTTCCCCTGTACCTATGTATATTTTAATTAAAAAAAAAAACAAAAAACAAAAAACGGGGAGCAGTTATTTAAGTTGTGATCAAGTGAAGCATACTGAAAAAATTTTTATTTGTGAAACTTAGCCATGTAGAAAAATTTGTAATTTTCATTTTATTAATATCATTATCTTAATTTCTTAAATATCAGCTCAAACTCTATATAAAATTACAGAGGTCTGGGGCCACAGGTAACGGGGTGATGGGTGCCCAGGCCAGGGTGGACATCTACCGTGGCCACAAAGTATAATTTTCATTTTACTCTATTCAAATGGGAAGTTCAGATCTTTCAAAAAATGAACTTTTAAGTATTTTCCCTTCTGTGCTATAGATTGGGAAATATAATCTTAGAATTTTCACCTTGTTGGCTTAATGAAAAAGAAACAGGATTTAGCAAATAGATGTTTATCAAATGTCTCCTCTTTAAAAATGTAAGAGACTAGGACACAGTCTGGGGACTCATCCCTTCAAATTCTTTCTTTTTTTTTTTAATAGTTTTTATTTATGTATTTTTGCCTGTGCTGGGTCTTCCTTGTTGCGTGGGCTTTTCTCGAGTTGTGGCAAGAAGGGGCTACTTTCTACTTGTGGAGCGTGGGTGTCTCATCCCGGAGATCTCTCTTGTTGCTGAACATGGGTTCTAGGGTGTCAGGGCTTCAGTAATTGATGTCACATGTGGGCTCAGTAGTTGTGGCTCCTGGACTTTAGAACACAGGCTCAGCTGTTGTGGCAAACATGCATAGTTGCTCCAAGCATGTGGGATCTTCCCAGGGATGGAACCTGTGTCTCTTGGATTGACAGGCGAGTTCCCCATCACTAACCCACCAGGGAAGCCTCAAATACTTTGTGTGTTGTGATGTACTACCTAAGTTAACATGTCACTCTCCCAAACACTTTTTGAATACCTACTGTGCATAGTGCACTCTGCTGGCATTAACTTTTATAATTAATTACTTAGTGATATCCTTATAGTTAAAGTGATGGGTAAAATAGCAAAACATTGGGGATACTAAATAAATTATTTATGGGAAGGTATTTCTTCAAATGACATGTAAGCACCAAATTCAGGGAAGCTTTCAAAGAACTGTCTTGGACTTGCCAAAACAAACATAGGAGAAGTAATCAAAACACAGGAATAATATCTATGAGAAGTATAGCAACAAAATGTCACAAATCAAATGATAGAACAACTCAGTAGACTATAGGACTCTTGGAAGCAAATTTAAAGGAAATACTCATGGAAAAATTTAGATTTATGACCGGTTATAAAAAGACTGAATATTTAGGAGGTATTTTTCTTTGTTCTTGTTAATTTTAGCAGTAAAGATGATTCAGTAAAATTATCGGGCTATCATATTTATCCTTGTTTATTAGCTATTTGGGCACAAAATACCTTTCTTTCCATGATTATTAGGAGTTTAGTTGATGCCAGGAAGCAGATATTATTATTGTTGTTGTTATTATTTTAATTATTCCTGGGTCATAATCAAGCCTAAATGATGATAATATCTAAAAGCAACCCTGTGTTTGCCTATGGTGTGTTTCTTAGGCTTGTGCCTGAACTGAGCTTTTTGGATCTGTTTAAGCAATAGCTACTATCTTGACTGGTCACTGTGTCCTTAACTGTGTGTGATCTTTGACAACACTGGTAGGGTTGGGCTGCAGTGACAAATGAGTTATAACCATTACCTTGGGTGTCTAGTCTTCCAACTTTATACTGTTTAGAAATGAACTCCAGGGACTCAAGAGTGGCATGGGTATTCCAATATAAAATGATATGTTGCTGTTATGGAATAGTTTTCTACGATAGATTAATCATGAGGTGAATTATAAATATTTCACATACTAATTATATTAGTTTATGGAGATAAAACACCATATGAAGTGTTCCCAGCACACTCAGCAAGTTAGATGCACTTTGCATGTTAATTGAGTTAACTTCTTCAAGGCTGATGATCATGAATCCCTGAAGATGACAGGAATTATTATCATTATATTGTACATTCCAGATCTTTATACCAGATTGACACCTACTTTTCCCTAGGAGTTCCTTGTCTTTTGGATGGTATCTTCGTCCTTGATACTTTAGCATGCTAAAGCAGAGAACAGTGCCTAGCACATAATTAAGGACCCTAGCAAAAAGTAATGGACTCCATCAAAGTGAATATGGAAGTGTCAGTCCCTTAATACTGTCTGACTCCTTGCAACTCTATGGACTGTAGCCTGCCAGATTCCTCTGTCCATGGAATTCTCCAGGCAAGAATACTGGAGTGAGTAGCCATTCCCTTCTCCAGGGGACTCTTCCCAACCCAGGGATCGAACCCGGGTCTCTGCATTACAGGAGGCAGGTTCTTTACTGTCTGAGCCATCAGGGAAGCCAGGACTCCATCAAACACAGCATCAGGTAACACTTCCTAGAATTGTATTGGATGTCAAAGTAAGAAAGTGCTTTCTTTGGGCAGCCTGAAATTCTTTGCAATTTGTTTTTTAATGGTAGGAGTAATGTCATATTGAACACTTATTACTATAAATAGAGAATCAACTGGCTTGATTTTCTCAGTATCATTGAAGTAATGAATGAATGAATGATTTATTGATTCATTTATTTGAAAACATTTACTGAGCACCTGAGATAAGGGAGTGAACAAGGAAGATATATATAAGGCTTGCTGTAAAAGAACTTAAGATCCAGAGTAGTAACTGCCATGTTGGGGAAACTAAGGATACTAAAGAAAGACCAGCAGATCCAATTTATCTCTTCAAGGAGTATATACTCTTAATGGAGGAAGCAAGATACCATATGAAATATGGGAGAAACATGTAGCAGAATATGTAAAATTATATAACAATCCAAATTCACATTTTTAACAGATACATTTGGTGACCAAACCCTTTAGTTTAATTAAATTTCCAAGGCAGTTTTTTTCATTGGTCTATACTCCACTTACATTCAACATTTATAAAATCTGTCTCAATATTTCTCCTCTACTCCAACTGCTGATATGTTTTCTCTTCTTATGTTAAGGAATGGTACTACTACCTGGCTGATTACACAAGCTAGAAACCCTTGAGTCACCTTTAACCTCTCTCTCCCCTCACCAAGTCAGACATTTCTGTTTCCTTCATTGCTCTTAATATCATCCACTTCTCTCTATCCCCTTGTCCCAACCAACTCTTTGTTATTTCAGCCTGCTGACTCCTTCCTATTATTTAGAGTGGTGCCTAGATTGCATTTCTTTAGGAGATCCTTCATTGATGGTCATCACCTTTCCACAATTTGTCTAACACTATAATCACTCAGTAAATATGTGATGAATGAAGGGATGAAACAAACTGTCTGGGTTAGTACAGATTTGAACCTTATATTCTTTTATTTCTCAAGACATAGACTCTCATAAGTACAGTTAACAGGAAACATTGTCACCTTCTAATCTCTGATGATTCAAAATCTGTGTGAATAACTATAAAAGCAGGGGTTTTGAGTCCAGATCAATTTGATTTGAAACTCATCTCTGCCTCTTAGTAACTGCTGTTGTCTTAGCACTTAATCAAACCTTTTGTATTTTAACTTCTTAAATGGTAAAATGGGAATAATAGGACACATCTCTTATGATAATGATTAAACACAAAGATGCACTTTCAAAAACTTGTATTAAGGATTTCGTTCTTAGAAAGTAATGATGGACAGCCATGCTTTTAAATGAACTGGTTTTATCTGTATTTGGTTATTTGTAGAGCAACCTCCCTTATTTTGAGAGTGGTAGTGAGGGTGGTACTTTATCTGATTCCTTATTCTCTTGTTTTACTACCACTTTTCTTTGCCAATGAGCATTCTTAAACTCAATTAAGGACAGTAAGAAGAAATAAAGCTTTCCTAGTATGATAATAAATGTATAAGGTATCCCTATATGGTTGGCAGGTAAAGTATGAAATTCATGAACTTCTAATGCTATATTCAGTTACCTCTAGGTTCTAAAACCTTTTCAGTTTTACCTGTTTATTTCCTTTTATTATTTTCAAATCCTTAACTTTAGCTAATTGTCCTTCCTCTCTGATTTATTTAACTAACACTGATCCTTCCGGACCCAAAACCTCCGAACACAGGCTTTCCCTGTTAGCTCAGTAAACTTGAGACTTCCTGGTTTTCCGCTGCCCTTAGTTTTCTGTCCTTCCTCTGAACTGATGGAGCTTAGTGCCTATCCCTGCATTCATAATCAGCCTTGCACTGCTTTGTGTCATTTCTTGGGCAGGACAGAGCTGCCTATCCTGTTACTTACTTTTTTTTAAATTTATTGTTATTTAATGTTTCCTGTACTTGTGGCTTGTTTTGCCAATTATATTGTCAGCTTTTTGGGAACTGGGATAATATGCTTGTTAGCTTGTCAAGTCAAAAGACTTGACAATATTTTTATTTGTTGACTTATTGATAGATGGTCTAAAACAGATATATCTATAAATGTTCTGATTGGCTCTTGTTACTTTGTACCTTACAAGAATACGCCTAACAGATTCTAGTCCCCAAATACATAAAAAGTGGTTTTGACACAGTAAAAATTTCAGTTTATTTTTTATTTTTTTCAGTAATAAGCCCATCTTCCCTTCCTGTTAATTCCTTTCTTGTTACAAACATAATTACTGAGTGTCTTGAAGAATTAAAATACTTGAGAGTTTGCTGGAGTGATTTAAGAGATACCTGGATTTAAGAGGCACTGCTAGATAAGAAAGGAGAAGGCAATGGCACCCCACTCCAGTACTCTTGCCTGGAAAATCCCATGGATGGAGGAGCATGGTGTACTGCAGTCCATGGTGTCACTGAGGGTCGGACACGACTAAGCAACTTCACTTTCACTTTTCACTTTCATGCATTGGAGAAAGAAATGGCAACCCACTCCAGGGTTCTTGCCTGGAGAATCCCAGGGACGGGGGAGCCTGGTGGGCTGCTGTCTATGGGGTTGCACAGAGTTGGACAAGACTGAAGCCACTTAGCAGCAGTAGCATCAGCAGCTAAGTAAGAAAACACTAAACAGGTATTATGTAATTTGTCTCCTGAAGCATCTTTAAGGCAGTTCAGAGTGCTGATGACAGTAGGGTGGATAGATATTAAGAAATCAATTGGAGATACTACTTAATGGAAGGTCCGCTTACAGACCTCAATACTCTGCCTTTTGAACACATATTCTTTGTATTGTGCTCTCCCCCATCCTTCATAATAAGCACAGGAAAAAAATATTACATAGTGGAAGAAACCAAACTAACCTCTTAATTGATGCTACATCATGGGACAGCTTTTGGGAAACTATTAGCTCGTAAATTATCTCCCACAAGAACCTAGCAAATTAAGTGACTACATTTCTTTCTCCTTAATTTATTTTATTATTTTTATTTATTATTATTTTTGGCAATGTTTTGCAGCTTGCAGGATCTTTCTCCAACTAGGAATCAAACTCAGGCTCTAGGAGTGAAAGCAGTCCTGACAATTGGACTTTCAGGGAATTCCCTGTTTCTTTTCCCTTTAAATATGGCTTTCCTCTTGTAATTTTAATTGTTTCAGCAAATGGGAACATTTGGTTATATGCGTTCTTCAAGGTTTTTGAGAATCCATAGCATTACAGCGTGCAGTGGACATGTTCTAATTAAGATTAAGTAGCTAACAACTAAACATAGTTAAAATGATATTTTATATCAGGGATTAATGATTAGAACTCAGTTATCTTTCTATACAGGTTTTTTTTTTAATAAATTAAAAAAATACATTTAAGCCAAAGACTTTTGAAATGTTGGGGAATAATTTTCATATATGCATGTATGTATCACTGAGCTCCCAGTTACATTGAAACACTGTCAACACACTTTGAAAGTGACACAGTGGAGGAAAGGATAACACTCTGCTCTTTCACTTCTCACATCCGGTTCATCAGCAAACGCCATCAGACAGCTTCTCAGCACCATCAGTGCTGTCATCTTAGTTCAAGCCACCATCGTGTCTTTTCCTTACTGTTGTCCCTTCTTCCAAAATGATTCTGTTTGCAGTCTGTTTTCCATCCTGCAGTCAGAGTAATGTTTTCTGATATTAAAAAATAATAGCTCAGAAAAATAAATGACCCAATCAAAAAATGGGCCAAAGAACTAAATAGACACTTCTCCAAAGAAGACATACGAATAAACCAGTCTGTTGTTCCATGTCCAGTTCTAACTGTTGCTTCCTGACCTGCATACAGATTTCTCAAGAGGCAGGTCAGGTGGTCTGGTATTCCCATCTCTTTCAGAATTTTCCACAGTTTATTGTTATCCACACAGTCAAAGGCTTTGGCATAGTCAATCAAGCAGAAATAGATGTTTTTCTGGAACTCTCTTGCTTTTCCCATGATCCAGTCGATGTTGGCAATGTGATCTCTGGTTCCTCTGCCTTTTCTAAAACCAGCTTGAACATCAGGAAATTCACGGTTCATGTATTGCTGAAGCCTGGTTGGAGAATTTTGAGCATTACTTTACTAGCATGTGAGATGAGTGCAATAGTTTGAGCATTCTTTGGCATTGCCTTTCTTTGGGATTGGAATGAAAACTGACGTTTTCCAGTCCTGTGGCCACTGCTGAGTTTTCCAAATGTGCTGTCATATTGAGTGCAGCACTTTCACAGCATCATCTTTCAGGATTTGAAATAGCTCCACTGGAATTCCATCCCCTCCACTAGCTTTGCTCGTAGTGATGCTCTCTAAGGCCCACTTGACTTCACATTCCAGGATGTCTGGCTCTAGGTGAGTGATCACACCATCATGATTATCGGGGTCGTGAAGATATTTTTTGTACAGTTCTTCTGTGTATTCTTGCCACCTCTTCTTAATATCTTCTGCTTCTGTTAGGTCCATACCATTTCTGTCCTTTATCAAGCCCATCTTTAGACTTTGATCCAGGTCTGTCCAATTCCAAAGCCCATAATGCCACATTGTACATTGACCTGTCAGGAGGGCTTCCCAGGTGGCGTTACTGTTAAAGAACCTGCCTGCCAATCCCTCAGTCGGGAAGACCCCCTGGAGAAGGGCATGGCAACCCACTCCTGTGTTCTTGCCTGGAGAATCCCATGGACAGAGGAAACTGGCAGGCTACAGTCTGTGAGGTCGCAGAGTCAGACTGGGTGACTACCACTTTCACTTTAATAGTGATGAACTCCCAAATCTTTGATAAGCTAATTTTCTCTCCTTTGGCACAGTATCACGAGTAGGTTAGGTGTTCTAAATAGCCAGCCTCACATCCCTGCTCTGTCTCTCTGTAGTGGCATGTCCTGGCGCAGTTTGTTCAGCTCATCAAGGCTCTTCACCATTTGTCATATGCACCTTTTATTATGTGTGTGAGGATGATAGTACACACAATACCCCACAGCTACTGTGAGGGTTAAATAATACAGGACATGTAAGTACAGAGCACAAATGTCTGGCACAGAGCCGGCCAGTCACCAAATATTATTTCTCTGTCCCCTCCATCCCTGGAAGCAGTAGACAGGATCCCCAAGGACCTGCTCAGAGAACAATGGCTTAATCTTCATGAAGGAACCTTGAAGACTGGCAATCAGGGAAGCTGCAAATTGATTCCCCCAAGGGCCAGGCAGGAGATGTAAATAAATGTGGGAGGAGGGGCATGACAAATAAAAGAAAGCCTGACCATCCAGAGGGCCTCCTAGGATTATCAAAATACAAAGGATCTGGTCCAGTGTTACCAGAGCTTTGATTTTTTTTTTAAAGGGAAGCAAGAAATCAAGGTATTTATTTGAGAGTTCCCAGTTACTAAAAGTTGAGTTAGTTAAAATAAATCAGATAGTTATTACCACAAATAGGTAACCAAAGAGCCCTTACCTGTGTCTGCGTTACCTCATCTAATCCTAACAATTCTATAGTGTAGGTGTTAAGATCACCTCTTTGCAGATGAGAAAAATGTGGCTTTAAGATGTTTTCCCAGATTATCTATTTGTTAAGACGTAGAGTTGAGATCAGCTAAGTACCCCAAGTCCAGTTTCCTTCACGCTACATAATGTCTAATTTGTAAGTGGACTTTAAGAATCCAGGGGAAATCCTAACCAACAAGTTATTGCCACCATGTCTTCTGGGCACAGATTCTTAAGAAACATTGGTTTTTTTTAATTTCTTTTTTTATGTGGGCCATTTATTTTTACCGTCTGAGCTACAGGGAAGTCCTAACGTGGACCATTTTTTAAAATCTTAAATTATTACAATATTGCTTCTGTTTTATGTTTTGCTTTTGTTTTTGGCTGCTAGGCATGTGTGATCTTAGTTCTCCAACCAGGAATTGAACCTTCTTTGGAAGGCGAAGTCAACTACTGTGCACCAGGAGAGTCCCAAGAAATATTGCTTTTATCCGGAAGCAGGAAATCTTCCTCCAAGGCCCTATGGCTGGAGGCATTTTCTACTTCACAAACTCATCAGGCTCCTAAATGTCCCCAGCCAATTAACAGACAGAAACCTACACTTAAGAAAATTGGGGTCAATATTTGTTATGGCCTTGCAGTCCTGCAGACTAACAGGATGTGGGAGCAGAGGCAGTCATCAGCCTCAGGACAGGACACACCTCCCACACACACTGCTGGCCACACCCTGGCCGGCCACCTCTCTGTCTGCTGCAAACACTGAGGTGAGGGTAGATAGCGTGATAACAAAGCCTGGGAGGCCGAGACTTGCGGGGCTGTGGTTACAGGCCATTCCGATGAGCCTTGATGCTGTCGGAAATAAAACCTCACCAATAAATTAAAACAACAGTTACCATTTCCCATTCATCAGATTTACAAAATTTGAAAAGTCAGCCGATACCAAGTATTATTGAAGACGTGGGGCAATGGGAATTCTCACATATGGAGAAGAAACCAACTCAAACATTGGAGAACATTCGGCAATATGGAAAATACACGTGGCCTGTGACCCAGTTAACCATTCTAGGTGTACACACTAAAGGAAGTGTCCCTTATGTGCAGAAGGAGGTTGACTATAACATTCTGTGTGTGTGTGTGTGTGTGCCTCGTTGCTCAGTCGTGTCTGACTCTTTGTGACCCTTTAGAGCATATATAGTGCACCAGGCTCCTCTGTCCACGGGATTTTTCAAGCAAGAATACTGGAGTGGGTTGCCATTTCTTACTCCAGGGGATCTTCCTGGTCCAGGAATTGAACCCAAGTCTCCTGTGTCTCCTACACGGCAGGCAGATTCTTTACCTGCTGGGCCTTTGGAAAAGCCCTAACATTCTATATAATAGCCAAAAATAGGGAAATTGATAGATTTTGTGGAATAGTCACACTACGAAACAATAAGCAAACGTTGAATGAACTGGATTCATACAAACCAACATGGTACACGGTGACATCTTTGGAACATAATGTGAAGGAAACAAAGACATTCATAGGATGATAAATATAACACTCTGCAAATGTTTTAAATATATACTATTATGTTAAGTAGGGAAAACAAAGAGACACGCTAAATTCATGATGGCAGCAACTGACATCTAAGGAAGGAGGGAATGGAACAATGGGACTGGGAAGGGGAACAGAAGGGACTCTGGCTTCTCTGAAGCACGTATGGTAAAATGTGGACATCTGCTGCATCTGGCTAGTGGGCACCGGGTGTGTGTCATATTCTCTGTTGTTTCTGACTTGCAAACTTTCCATCCACAATAAAAATGGCATCATGAAGAGGCACTGCCCTGGGAAGCTTCCTGCCTCGGCCCCTTGGCTGTGGCACCCAGGCGTCTCACCACCGTCACGTATCTGGAGTGGCCTTCTCTCCACTGAGGGCAGAACATGCAGTCCGTTTACAGGAAGAGACCTTAGCAAATTGGTCTCTTGGATCTAATCTAATTCTGGGGCCAAGCATCCAGCGCAAGTCAAAGATGACTCATGATTTTAAAAGCAGGATGGGGCTTCCCTGGTGGTCCAGAGGTTAAGACCTTGTGTTTCCACGGCAGAGGGCACGAGTCCGATCTCTGATCTGGGAACTAAGATCCCACATGCCATGTGGTGCAGCCAAAACAAGAACAAAATAAATAAATAAAGGGAAGATTGTCTAGGGGGGCACAATATTGCCAGCCAAACATTTCATAGCCTTAAATTGCCAAGACAACGAATGAAGCTTCCTGACAGGCTGTGTGTGCATGGTAAGTCGCTTCAATCGTGTCCAACTCTTCGTGACCCTATGAATTGTGGCTGGCCAGGCTTCTCTTTCTGTGCGATTCTCCAGGCAAGAACACTGGAGTGGGTTGCCATTCCCTCGTCCAGGGGATCTTCTGAACCCAGGGATTGAACGCGTGTCTCATGTTTCCTGCTTTGGCGGGAGGGTTCTTTACCAGCAGCACCACCTGGGAAGCCCTCCTGACAGGTCAAGGTACAGTGAAAGCTAATGTGGCATTCATTATAGGCTTTGGAATCAGACAGACCTGGATCACAATTCCAGCATCACTATTTATCAGTTGTGGGTCATTTTGCAGAGTAACCTGTCTGCATCTAGGCCTGCTTATCTGTAAAAGTGGGCAAAAGAATATTTGCCTCTTGGGTCTGTTGAAAGAATTAAATGAATAAAGAAGGCACATCCTTATTCATTACTTGGATACAGTAGACACTCAGAACATGACCATATTTCAGCAACTCTGTTATACAGTTTCTCTTGATTTAAAAGCTCTGAAAGCAGGGCCTGCTTTCAATCATTAACATCTTGAAATTGTAATTAGTGGTATTTTGTGTTATTTCTTAGAGGAAACAACATAGAGACACGTCTTGGAAGCAATGGGATCTTAGAGTCTATTAAATATGGCGGTCCCTGATCTTTCTCTTTCAAATAGTAACTGTATAAATCAAGATATACCGGATAACATTATTAGGCTATTTCTGAATCTGTCTTGTCAAACCTAAAGGAAAGCACTAAAATAAGAACTTACCTCATTCTAACCCATCATCTTAGTCTCCTTCGGATAAAAATGGGGCTCCCTCCTGTATCCCCCAGATCAATCACTGTACCTTCAACGCACTTTCTGTTTGTCCTGCAGGGCTGCTGGGAGAGAGATAGGATTTCAGAAGAAAATATTAAGTGCACAGTAACAGCTGTAAACAACCTCCAAGCTCATCTCCTTCCTTAATAAACAACAAAACTATTTGCTGAGCATTTCTAAAAGATAAGAGGAAGTTTGGAACCAGTAAAAAAAAATGTGATAGGGAAAAGGTGTAAATCCCTGGAAAAAGTATTATATCTAATAAGAGGATATTTTATAGTTTAAATTTTTCAAAGATTTTTCATCTATTTTATTTAAAGTAATCATCACAACCACTTCATGATTTAAGAGAGTAAATATTATTATATTATCCTTGTTTTACAAGTCAGACAAATGAGGCTTGGGAATAAGTGGTGGGTTGAGATCATACAGCTGAAGGAAATAAAAGAACCTAAATATTTGAATTTTCAATCAAACTTTCCTCTTCTAATTTTTAAACCATTGTTTAAAAAAAATTGAAGTATAGTTAACCCACAATGTTGTGTCAGTTTCAGTTGAACAACAAAGTGACTCAGCTACATATATATCTGTTGGTATGTGGGTATACATGTACACACACTCACACACATTCTTTTTCAGATTCCCCTCCATTACAGGTTATTACGAGATACTGAATATAGTTCCCTGTGCTCTACAGTGGGTCCTTGTTATTTCTTTTTTACACACTGCAGTGTGTGTGTATATCTTCAGTTCCTAAGTCATGTCTGACACTTTGCAACCCCATAGACTATAGCCCCCAGGGGATTTTCCAATCAAGAATACTGGAGAGGGTTGTCATTTCTTCCTCCAGGGGATGTTCCCAACCCAGGGGTCAAACCCATGTCTCTTGGGTCTCCTGCATTGTCAGGCAGATTCTTTACCACTGTGCCACCTGGGAAGCCCTTCATAGCTAGTGTGTATATGTTAATCCCAAACTCCTAACTTATCCTTGCCCCTTTGGTAATCATAAATTTGTTCTCTATATCTGTGAGTCTATTCCCCTTTTTTGCAAATAAATTCATTTGTATCATATTTTAGATTCCACATAAAAGTGATATGATTTTGTCTTTTCTTTTTGGTTCCTCTAACAGTGACCTGGAAGAAATCACAAGATTTTATTTTGTGGTCTGTTGTAACAAGCTAGCATGCCAGATAATTTATTAGATTTCTTGCTCTTCTGATCACTGTTTGAAACTATTTCATAAAAAAAAAAAACAAACCAGCAACTCAACTACTGTCTTTTTCTTTCTTTCCATCTTGTGAACCCATACAATCATTTTTTAAAAAGAACATTTGACATTTTGTCATGATAGCAAAAGCCAATGTATTCATTGCCATCACATCCCAGCCTGGCAATTTGCCCGTGTCTTCTGGCATATTCTGATGAAATTACTGCTCAACTTACAGTGTACTTCCTCACAGCCCTGAAAGAATTCCCCTACCCATTAATCTGTAGTTGTATTCATCCAAGATGTCAGCTTGATAGCTTATTTTCCATCCTGTCTAACTCACTAGTAACATGATCTGGGAACCAACACATCGAAATGGAAATTCCTCCTAGAAAATGCAGCCATAAACACGTGTGAAGCTTATCATATGGTAGATTCTTTTTAATACAGTTCAGAAGGATTAGGATATACATAATCAAGAATGCATCTGTGTTTTTATTTTCAAACAGGGAAAGTGAGATCACAGAGTTCTTTGATGTGTGATTTTGATCTTCAGAAAATTTGTTATTATGACCCATTGCTGATCAATCATCCACTTTTTCACATCCTGGAAGGACACAAGATGGATTTGTTTTCTATGAAAACTCCAGCCAAAACAGCTGGTTAATAATCATAATATTCTCTTAGAGCAAAGGACATTGTCTCCAGCTCTTCTGGCTGACCCTCAGTATGTTTGAAACAGCACATCCTGTTTCAGACCCAGAGGGTGAGGGAGTGGGGGAAGAGTCAAGGAGAACTATGAGAATGTAGATATGGGTAACTAAGAATGGAGCCCGCCACCAGCAGTAGTAGAGTTGAATAGCAGCAAAGGTTTGGGGAGACATTAGGATTGTGATTATATATTCCATTTTAGGATAGAGATTTAGGTGATGATAAACTATCCAAGTGGAAACACCTTGCAAACTGGGGAAAAAAGATAAAAACAAAATACAAAATTGGGGCTAAGACTGGAATTTATCTTCATTCAGTAATGACACCTCACTATGGAAAAATAACAACTCGTTATAACTACACGATAATCAATGTCATCCACATGCTTCTCACCGCGTGTCTGTGGTTTAGTCACTAAGTCGTGTCCGACTCTATCGCCACTCCGAGGACTGTAACCACCAGGCACTTCTGTTCATGAAGCGAATACTGGAATGGGTTGCCATTTCCTTCTCCAGGAGATCTTCCCAACCCAGGGATTGAACCCATGTCTCCTGCATTGGCAGGCAGATTCTTTACCACCGAGCTACAAGGGAAGCCCTACCTTGTGTCTACAAACATTCGTTGTTGAAGTCTTAGAGCAAGCCTGCAAAGCGGGTATCATAACCATTGCCATTTTTTCAGATCCAGAATCTGAGACAGGGTTTAAGGGACATGGCCAAGTTTCCCACCCAGGTGAGCTGGTCCCCGAGGCCACGTCCTTAACCACCCTAACGTCTCCCAACAGAGCATTACAGATCAAAATGCACCTAGACATCCTAGCCCATGCGTAATCCCCATGGCAACCCTACAAGGGAAGTACTGTTATGCTTATTTTTACAGATGAGCGCACCAAGGCCTTTCCAGGTGGTAAAGTTCCGGAACTCAACCCCACGTCTTCTGACTCCTAATGCAGTGTTCCTTCTGCTCCACCACAGCTGCCCCTGAAAGCTCATGAGCCCCTGCTTTAGGCAGGTAGCATGGACTGTGGATAGAAGAAAGGAAAACCCCACACGTGTTGAGGAGGAAAGGGGAGGGGATGATAAGGAACGAGGACTCAGAAAAACAGAAGTCCAGAGAGCTCACATCAGATATTTTTCCTTCTAGGAACAGTCTCACCAAATTAAGATTGACCACCTTCTGTGGGCAAAGTGCTATGTTTGGTGCTTAAAGAAAGCTAGCTCCAGGAAGATGCAATGGTAAACACTTCAGAGAAGACCTGATTCTTGTCTTTGATGAGCTTATAATTTCATTAGAGAGTAAACCAGACATTAAACACAGACAATGGCTGGCCCCCATCAGATGAATGGGACCGAAAAGCTCCTGAGGGCTGCAGAGGAGGCAAAACTACAGGTCACATTGTCAGCTGATGCCTCCTGAGGGAAGATGGCGCCTGAGCATTCTGAGAATCATTTTGTGCTCTTGTTCTTATTATTTTTAGGCACATCTGTACATTTATCTTGATCTTCTGGAGCAAGATGGGAGAAAACGAGTTCAAATCCTTTCCTCCTTCCTACCTCTCTTCCAAAACTAAAAAATGATGACAACTTCTCTAACCAGAAGACTGAGATGGCTTACTTAAGTGCCTGCTTCTGTTCTAGTAGCTATCCTGTGCTGTGCTAAATCATTTCAGTTGTGTCTGACTCTTTGTGACTCTATGGGCTATAGCCTGTCAGGCTCCTCTGTTTACCCTGGGCCAAGAAAATAGGTGTTATTTACACTGTCACCCCAAAGGCATTGGAAAGTGCTCTGAATACGCCCAAGGATCCACCCTATAGCTGTTAACTAGGTCAACAGTCTCTTGAGGAAATAATCTCCTTTTTAGAAATCAGCTAGCTCTGCCTGTAGTTAGAAACATAAACCATCTGATTCGTGATTCCTAGAAGCAACTAACCCAGTGTGAGCATTTATAAAAGTAAAGGAATCTCAAAAATCTGATATTTAACCATGAACCCCAAGTTGTAAATCTCTGTAAGTCCAGCTGTGTCAAAACAGAAGCCTAAAATAAACTCTAGAAGTTTAACAAGCCCCTTTCCTCTTGATGTGGTATCCCATTTCTGCTGTTGAGTTGGATTTCTAGACATTGAGTCAATTAAAGGGAATTATATGAGGCACATAGAATAGGCAGATTTGTTAAGATAAGAGGCCGGAGGAGAGGCAAATGGGGTGCTTGTGTTTAATGGGTACGTATGGAGTTTTGGTTTGGGAGGAGAGAATGCTCTGGAGATGAACAGTGGTGAAGGTCACACCGCAGTGTGAATGTGCTTAATGCCTCAGAACTGTGTGTTTTAAAATGGTTAAAATGGTGAATTTTGTGTTCTATAGATTTTATCACAATTTTAAAAAAGGAAGATAAGGAACTTGTTTTAAAACACATTATTGTCATTTGCAGCAAGATAGATGGACCTGGAGATTATCATACTAAGTGAAGTAAGTCTGACAGAGAAAGACAAATATATGATATCACTCAAATGTGGAATCTAAAATATGATACAAGTGAACTTATTTACAAAGCAGACTCACAGACATAGAAAACAAACATGGTTACCAAAGGGGAAGGTGGGAGAATAAATTAGGAGTAGGGAATCAGCAGATACAAACTACTATATATAAAAGAGATAAACACAAGGCCCTACTGTGTAGCACAGGGAACTATATAAAATATCTTGTAACAACCTATAATGGAAAAGAATCTGAAAAAGAATATATATGTGTGTACATAACTGAATCACTTTTCTGTACACCAAAAACTAACACAACATTGCAAATCCACTATAATTCAATTTCTTTAATGTTCTTTAAAAAAATGAAGAATTAAAATCTTCTAGGAGCAATGACCAGGGCAATTGCCAACTTTTAATGACAAGCCAGTTTCTAGTAAGCTATTTGAAAAGTACCATGAAAGAAGGGAAAGGAGAAAACAAAGCTTTTAAAGAGGATACAAAGGAACGTCACACTGTCTGCTAGGAACCATAGTATGAGTAATTCAGGTGAACCGTGGTTGTTTCCTGGATTATTTAAGGGAAGATTCAGTCACCAGATGGCTCGTTCCACAATCTGATAGAAGCGTGCTGGGGCTTTGAGCCAACTGTTATCCGTTTAAGGATGCTAAGACTTCAAAACTGTGTTTCAGTTCCTAAAGAGGCAAATTCATGGAGACAGAAATAGAATAGAGGTTACCAAGGGCTGGGGAAAGGGTGGGGGAGCTTAGTGGGTATAGATTTTCCATTTGGATGGTGAGAAAGTTCTAGAAACAGTGGTGATATTTAATGGCACTGAATTGTACACTTTAAAGTGGTTAACATTTATGCTATGTATTAAATAAAACATTTTTAGGTTATATGTTCAGTTTTACATATTTTCTATCACACACACAAAAAAACCTAGAACATCTCCACCACTTGAAATAAAAATGAAAAAAAGAAAGTGAATCCTAAGGGAAACGATTAATAGCTGGTAGACACTAGCAGTGGGAGGGAAATGGCACTGCCCGGCTGTGCTAAGTTGCTTCAGTCGTGTCCCACTTTTGGTCACCCTGTGGACTGGGAATGAAACTACATTTCACCAAACGGGCTGTTGCAGTCATGAGGCAGCAGTTAGCCAGTCGACTCTACAGACAGCTACCCCAGGTCTTTGGCTGGTGAGGTCTTATTTGGCCAGAAGTTTTCCAAATGGCCCGTCCCTCTTTCTCTGGCCTCCTCCCCCCACCCTCCCCCTCCTTCTAAACTATTCAGAGCTCCAACCGGTCATTTTCTTCCTTTTATACTGGCAACCGCCTACATCGGATAAACAAAATACACAGGATGGAGGGGGTGGGTGAGGCGGAAGCACATTTCAGAGTTAGGAAAGCAAATAGCCAACGAAGCAGGAGAGACCACAGTCTGACTGAGACAAGTTCAGCTGTGGAAAGAAGTGTCAGATGAGGCAATTGTTTCCAGGTCTCAACCAGCAGGGGATGGGAGAGAGCAAACCATCCCATTTATGGCAGTGAGTTCACGTGGGGTGCAGTCAAAGTCAAGGAAATGCAGGGAGAGAAACAAAGAGGAGAGTCAAGGTCCCTTTTCATTACGTTGTCAGTGAGAAAGCCAACTCTGTAATAAAGCTTGCTGGGTACTGATTAGACTCTGTGGGTTTGGGCAGGAGAGGAAGAAGAATAAAACACCAGTCATGACATGACACCTTCTCCCTGACTTGCTGGAGCAGAACCAAAAGAGCTGGACCAAACTAAGCTCAGAAGCCGCAAAGCCACACAGCTCCATGGACCACCCGGGTATGAGCATCTCAGGAAGGAGGAAGGAAGCCGGGGGAGACTGGGATCATGGGAAGGTGAACAGCTGCTCCTTGGCATTCATGTTTTGCTATAGTTGGAGTTCATTAAGGCCTTGTTTTCTCCTTCAGACTAGTAGACCTGCAGAATGAGCTAGATGAATTGCTTGTTAGCAGAGGCTTCCCTTGTGGTAGATAACAGTATGAAAATTCAACGATTTCCTATTGCATGGAGTCCAAACGTTGAATGTGCCTTCAGGCAATGCTATTTTAATACAGGACAACTTTACTCATTCCAAGTCCATGGGCCTGAATGTCCATGCCATTGACATGTCTATGGTACAATAGAACACGGTGGAAAATGCTGAAGAGAAGGGGATTAGAGAAAGAGGAAACAGATCATGCAAATATGAACCAAGAGAACACACTCATGGAATATCAAATATGACAAAGAGAAAACACAGAAAAGAAGCACCATGCCACTAAGCGAACAACAGCAAAAAAAAGACAACGTCTGGATGGACTGAATTGTGGAAATGTCCCAGAGAACTGGGCTCACCAGGAAAAGAGGGAACTTTTGTTATTAAAACAGCAGTGCTAATATTAACCAGAATGAATCTGAAAGAAGGATATTTCTGTTCCTTCAGAGCAAAGGAACAAAAAAACCCTCAGTCGAACCAACCATGTTTCCATTCCTTCTAGACTTTGCTCCTTTCACTGCCAAAGTCTTGTGTGTGATTTCTACTCATGATTGATATTTGTGCCTGTGTGTGCTCAGTCAGTCGTGTCCGACTCTTTGCAGCCCCATGGACTGCAGCCCGCCAGGCTCCTCTGTCCATGGAATTTTCCAGGCAAGAATACTGGAGCAGTTTACTATTTCTTTCTCCAGGGGATCTTCTTGACCCAGGAATTGAACATAAGTCTCCTGCATTGGCAGACAGCTTCTATACCACAAAGCCTCCTGGGAAGCATTAGCTGAGTTAAAATAATGAAATGTATTTTAACTATATGCCCACACAGCACCAAGTGATAGAGAAAGCAAAAAAAAAAAAAAAGAGCCCCCCTCTCCCTCCACACTCACACACACTCAAATTCATTGAGTACAAGTTTTGCATATGAAAATAATCGTTCTTAGTTACCAAGCAACCATCTCGATGAGTTTTTCTCTTTTGACATTTGTTTCGCATCACCTTTAGAGGAGGAGTTGGACTGAATAGCTCTCAAGGTCCTTTTCAACCCTGAAGTCCCCTGAGTCTGTACAGGAGGTGGGCTCAGGGATTGTTCAATGGGGAGCTCTGACAAAGCAGAGAGGGGCTGGCAACCCCCTCAGGTTCAGCAACCTGAGCCCTTAGCTGGGGCCACCACTGGTATATAAGTGACAACCCTCTGGCAAAATCACATCTGTCACGGTGGGCCATGCTGGTGCCAAGGAGACAGAGCTGGGGATAGAAGCCATGTATGCTTCAGGTTTTCTCAATTCTGTAAAAATGCTATGCAAGCAAAATTTCAAGACACATTCCTATAATTCAAAATGATAGGTACACCCGTATTTTCATAGCAGCACTATTCACAGTAGCCAAGACATGGAAACAACCTAAATGTCCATCAACAGATGAATGGATAAAGAAGTGGGCTACATGTATACAATGGGATACTACTCAGCCGTAAAAAAGAAAGAAAGCGGGCCATTTGCAGCAACATGAATGGACTGGGAGACGATCATACTCAGTGAAGTGAGTCAGAAAGACAAACATCATATCATACCATGTACATTTGGAATCTAAAACGTGACACAAATGAATTTATCTACAAAACAGACTCACAGATGTAGAGACTAGACTTGTGGTTGCCAAGGGGGCGGGGGAACGAGGAAGGGATGGACTGGGGGTTTGGGATTAGCCGACGGAAACTGTTATATACAGAATGAGTAAACGAGATCCTACTGTATAGCACAGGGAACTATGTTCAATATCCTGTGACAAACCATAATAGGAAAGAATATGAAAAAGAACATATCGTATATATATAACTGATCACTGCTATACAGCAGAAATCAATACAACACTGTATTAGTAAGTCAACGAGGGACTTCCCTGGTAGGCCAGTGATTAAGATTTATCTTGCAGTGCTGAAGACTTGGGTCCGATTCCTGGTCAGGGAACTAAGATCCCACATGCCATGGAGCAACTAATCTGCATGACACAACCACTGAGCCCACGTGCTCCAGAGCCCACAGGATACTACTAAGACTCTGCAGCCAAATAAGTAAATAAACTATACTCCAGGAAAATAATTTTTTCAAAAAGGTACATTCCTACCACGGTCCCCTCTTCCCCACTTGTAACCAGACTGTTGACCCCGAGGTCCTTTGTTTCTGGGAATTTTGTCACAGTCACCATCTGTGTGCTAGCTTCTCAGCTATAAACCTGGGATAATGATGACGTTGACCTATCTCCCAGCAGCGGTGTGGGGGTTGACTGATCAAGCTTGGTAAAATATCTTAGAAAATAGACAAAAGAACAGGAGCTACTTCCCAGGAAGAATCCAGTGTTTCCGTGGGCCTGACCCGTACTGGATGTGGTGACACTTGTCACTCTTTGGCAGTATTTCGTCCTTCTTGGACAAAGGGCTCCGGAGTAAAAGGCAGGCTTGAACCACACACCCTTTCAATATTGTGCTCAGAGGAATTCCTGGGAATCAGTCTGGTGAGGAGGCTTGCCAACTGCTCTGAGTCACTTCCTTTCTTCCTATGGATTGGCTCTTTCCTGATTCCTGCTTCTAAGTGAAAAGGGTGTTCAAGCGGGTTTGGGAGTGACACCGTGGCTTTGGTCCAGGCGTGTGTTTCCAGGTGACGTGAGGGGACTGATGCTTCTAGGTGACCGGGAGGAGCTCCCTTCAAAGCTTCCTCTTCCCTCACCTATTTTTGCCCCATCTCGGCTCAGATTTCACTGTGATATTCAACAGCCTTGGGGCAGCCCCTGCCTAGTACTCCATTCCACCCAGATGAATGTGGAAACCAGAATGGCCCAGAGCTTTCCACATGCAAAGTCACCCAGGACGTTGTGTGATTCAAACGCTACTGTGGTTTCAGTGCAAACAGTTTCATCCGAATGCCTGAGCTTTCTGTGGATGGTTTACTAATCCATACCCATGTCATTGCCAATAAGCTCTTTATGAAATCCTTTTTAAGTATATTAGATGTGACAAGTTTTCAGAAGCTGGGAATCTTGGTTGAATGTGCTGACATTCAGAAAGGCCGAGAGCATTCTTCATCATCCGCAAAGCTCCTTTGAAGCAACTGTGTGATGACATTATTGAAAGGACTGGATTTGGGGAAAAAAAATTAAAAATTCAATGTGACAGATAAAAATAACAACTATAATAAGGAATGAGTGACCCAAACCAGTAAAACATGTATATTATTCTAAATGGTGATATAACTTTGAATTTAAATCAAAGGAAACTAACATAAGCAGTGAAAACGGGGGCTTACTGTTATCTATAGATGGCTGGGTTACAGTTTGGAGTATGAACTTGTTCTGCATATCTAACACAAGTTGACATGTATTCTGAATGAATGAAATACAAACTATATAATACACAAAATAGATATTTATCTCCCAAATTCTTTCTGTATTCACTATTCTTTCATTCAGTACTCACTTACTCTGTCATCAGACACCCTCTGGGGATACCATAATGAACATTCATGGTCTGTGTCTTGAAGGAGCTCACAGTCTACTAAAAGCGAATTCTATACAAGAAGGATTGTGCATAAATATAAGTCCTTTATCTCTAAATTGTTTAGAGCTCTGTACTTATATAAACATGTCTTGTGACAGTGAAGCTTAAAAAACAGAATAATATTATTTTTAAAACATTTCAATTTTTGGATAATTCTCTGCTGTTAGGAAGGGAGACTCTAAGGAAATCCAGAAATGGTCAGGAATATTGCCCATCTGCCTGTTTCTCCTCTGGTCCGCATTGTGACTCACTGACCAGGAAACCTTGATGAAGGGGACAACAAAGCTAACTGACTGCAGAGTGGACAAATTCATGACTGCGGCCTCATTACAGACCCACTCTCACTAGGAAAGCCTATAAAGGAACAAAAAGAAGTCATGCCACTCACCCATACGACTAAGAAAAAAATACCCTGAACCCATTCACATACATTATGAAGGAAGTATACAAATTGATACAATGTCTCTGAGGATAATTTGATAATCTCCACATACTTCTCAACATATAACTTTTGGCCCAGTAATCACACTTCTGGGAAGTCCTCCAATAAATATACGCATGCATTTTTGCAAAAATATATAGGCAAAGATATTCATTGATTTTTGTAGCAATAAACTGGAAACAATCTAAATATCTATCAATAGGAGATTGGTTAAATCAATTATGGTTTCTTCACACCTGAAATATCATGCAATCATGTTAAAATGATAAAATGATATGAATCAATCTCCATGATACATGAAGTGAAAAAAATAATAAAATAAGGTACAGATCATGTTGAATAGCAGGATACTACTTGAGATTTTTTAAAGGGGAATTAAAAGGATTTTGTAACGAGTTTATTTAAATATATTATACATTAATAAGCATATATAATACATGTACACATGTTAAAATGTATTATGCATACATACTTGCATATGCATAGACAGGGAGAAATTGTTTTCAACTTACTGGCGTCAAAGGTGAGAAAGTCTGACTTTTCTCTATATCCCTTCATTATGGTAATGCTTGAATATTTTTTAGATTTTTGAAATAATTTAAAAGAAAAAATGACCGAGAAAGATTCTGTCTCTTAATGCAATGGCTCTTTGGGTTCATCTGGGCTTACAACATTCAGCCCTGTTTAAGGACCTCCAGTAGACTCCAAAGTATGTGAGGGTAATGACCATGGCTCATTGTCTTGACCTTCCTTAGGCAAGATACTTAACTTCTATACACCAATTTCCTCAGTGGTCTGTGGAGATATTAGCAGAGGCTGACATTTACTAAGTAATGACCGTGGATCCATGCTGTGCGTTTAATGTTCTTAACATGAATAATTTCATCTAATCTCAAAAGAACTCTAATAAGCATACTGCTATATCCCCGCTTTATAGATGAGGAGAGAGACTTATATCACCCACCTAATAAGTGGAGGGGCCAGGATTTGTCTGTTTCCAGGATCCACATACTTAGAGGGTTGTGTAAGAAGTGGGAAAGCACAGGTAAAGCAGTTAGCAATGTCTGGCCCTCAGGAAGTGCTTAGGAAATGTTAGGTATTACTGATGTTATTTCTTCCCTACCAGGAAACTCTTCCAGCCGTTCAAAACATGCACCCAACTGAACAGAAACAAGGTGGCTTTGTGCTAAATCACGGTTGAAATCTTAGCAGGGCACGGGCAGGAGTGTGATACGCAGCACGGCTTGAGTGTTCAAACATGTGGAAAACACTTCACATCACTGCAGCCCTGAGTGCACCGCCATGGGAGTTTATTAGGGAAAATACTGTAATGGGGTACGAGCCCTCCCCCCTCGGGATAGGATGGTTTCACTGCTATTAATAACAGCTGTGAGCAGGCAATTACAGACTGGAGATGGGTAATCACGTCTTGCATTTTAAAGCTTAATCTGATCACCTGTGGGGTCAGGGAATGAAAGTTATCACAACGTTTAAAGTCTGTCTTGTGCCATCACTTAGGGACCAAAGAGCAAGGCTTGTCTGGAAGATAGTTTATCCTTGTTCTGCAGTATGCATGTGTGTGTGTGTGTGTGCGTGTGTGTGTGCGTGTGTGTGCGCGCGCACGTGTGTGATTTATTTCAGAGCATGTAGAGGCTACTCCAAATCTCTCAAACCTGCACGCTGGCTCCCACTCAAGTTTACCTAGTAAATGTTCCTTCTGAGAAAACAGGAAGCCGAGAGGCCTCTTTGCTGCTTTCAACTCTGCCACAATTCCTTCTGCAATTCCAAGGCCTTTGCTCATTTGTGAAATGAGGCTAGTCTCCCAATGTTTGCTCTCTGTCTCTGCCATAAAACCTAGTGCTTTCTAAAGGGAGAAACTCTTGTATCTATTATTGAATCCTCAGTGTCTAAAACAGTGTCTGGCACATAGAAGACCTCAATAAACATGAAACAAATGACTGAGTTCCCTTCCGGTTACAACATGATATGAGTCTATAAAGTCATAATTGAAGGCGTTGATTCTAACGCACGCAGCAGACAGTGGTGACTGTCAGTTCTCCTATTTTTCTTTGCCTACTGTTGACACATCATCATGAACATTCTTATCAGAACTTCACGTGTGCAAAGGAGATGATGCTGAGATTTGCCAAATTTGCCTCTTCTCCAGCAGTATTGGAAACGGTCTGGAGGAAGAAGAAACTGAAAATATTAATCTGAAGCATCAGCGATCTGCTAGTTTTACTCAGAGGGTACCAGTCACCCTCACTCAATATCAAGAACTGGCCACCACAGCACCTGCCATCAAGATCTCTATGCCCAGGTCCCCTTGATGGCTGAGGGGAGGCCACTAGTTGTCCGTGTCTGAAAACTTCAAGTGAGATGGCCATCATTCCAGATCTGGAAAGGGAAATGACCAAGGAGGACATTCTGGGGTTTTGTCTGTTTTTGCATACATTCAGCAGGGTTTTTGGTTGTGATTGTTCTTGTTTAGTTGCTAAGTCATGTCCAACTCTTTTGCTGGCCCATGGACTAGCCCATCCTCTGTCCATGGGATTCTCCAGGCAAGAATACTGGAGTAGGCTGCCATTTCCTTCTCCAGGGGATCTTCCCAACTCAGGGATCAAACTCGTATCTCCTGCCTGGAAGGAAGATTCTTTGCCACAGAGCCACCTGGGAAGCCCTCTTGATTGTGAACAACACATATAAACTCTGGCCAATGGAAGCAGGAGAAGAATTTATTGTAAGGATCACAGAATACATGCGATACCACCATTGGGTCCACCACCACTTGAACCATCACCCTCTCCACTAGGTACTGCTGGTGTCTTAGATCTCACCACCAAGGTGAAGTTGAACCTGGCCCTTTGTCCTTGCACCTTCTGCTCAAGCTTTAAAGTTCCAAGCAGGAGCATCACTTGGCCAAGCTTGGTCACACAGCCTACTGGGCTCCCATAGTGGAGAGAAGGTCCTGAGATTCACAGCGAGGAGTCCCCCCAAAAGACACAGGGTTTGCATGTTGTTCACAGAAAAATGACAGCTGTCCAGTACCTCCCAGCTCAATAGAGTCACATCTGTAAGCTTTGATTATTTGTTGTTACTTAGTCACTAAGTCGAGGCTGACTCTTTTGTGACCCCATGGATTGTAGCCCACCAGGCTCCTCTGTCCATGGGATTTTCCAAGCAAAAATACTGGAGTGGGTTGCCATTTCCTTTTTCAAGGGAATCTTCCTAAATCAGGGATCGAACCCATGTCTCCTGCATTGGCAGGTGGATTCTTTACCACTGAGTCACCGAGGACGCTGCAGCTTTGACTGTACATCATCCATAAAGATGGGTGAAACCCAGTCTCTCTAGTCTGAAACCCAGTGCCCTACATGGGGCAGACTTAGGATTAATGGTCACAGGTTTGTGATGAATTCTTGCTCGAAAGGTTGAAAAACTTACTACCCCAAATTCAATTTTAATCAGTTCACAGCTTTACCCAAGGCAATTTTAGAAGTTGCAGTTGAGCATTATGTACTACCGGTGTGTCATAAAACTCCTGCCACCAGCACGATTAACCCAAAGGAACTTTCTCCTCTTGATCAAGTTTCCATTCCCTTCCTCAATCCTCCCACCTCATAAAAGCAAGATGACTCCAGGCCTCACTCCTTCTTAGCACAGCTGTTACTCTTGAACTCTAAGGATGCAGCTTCAGACATTGGACCCTGCTCCCCAGCAGAAGGGCTTCTGGCATGAGCCAGCTCGATCTCTGGTGTATGGCAGGCTGTGGGGCTAAGGGGGCGTCCCCAGTGGCTCAGTGGTAAAGAATCTGCCTACAATGCAGGGGACACAAGAGACGTGAGTTCGATCCCAGGGTCAGGATGATCCCCTGGAGGAGGGCATGGCAGCCCACTTCAGTATACTTGCCTGGAGAATCCCATGGACAGAGGAGTCTAGCAGGTTGCAGTCCATGGGGTCGCAAAGAGTCAGACACAAATAAGCAATTGAGCATGCATGTATGCATGTGGGGCTAAGGAGAGGAAGGGACAAGACCCACGGTGGAAGGGAAAACTCTTCTTAGTAAATAATGATTAATCCTCAGGACTTCCCTGGCAGTCCAGTAGTTACAACTTCACCTTCCAATGCAGCAAGCTGTGGGTTTGATCCCTGTGTGGGGCAGCTAAGATCCCACAAGCCTCAGGGCCAAAAAAAACAAAACATAAAACTGAAGCAGTATTCAACAAACTCAATAAAGACTTTTAAAATGGTCCATATTAAAAAATATTTAAAAAACAATAACAGTGATCCTCTAGGTCTAATAAAGGTCTGAGACTTGTAGAGGGCAAAGAGGAGAATGGGCAGATATAGAGGAGGTCACAGTAGTAGTGGTGCTAGAGGAGACTCTTGAGAGTCCCTTGGGCTGCAACGAGACCCAACAAGTCAATCCCAAAGGAAATCGGTCCTGATTATTCATTGGAAGGACCGATGCTGAAGCTCCAATACTTTGGCCACCTGATGCAAACAACTGACTCCTTGGAAAAGACCCTGAAGCTAGGAAAGATTGAGAGCAGTAGGGGAAGGGGGAGACAGGAGGAGATGGTTGGATGGCATCACCGACTCAATGGACATGAGTTTGAGCAGGCTATGGGAGCTGGCGATGGACAGGAAGGCCTAGCGTTCACGGAGTCGCAGAGTCGAACACGACTTACTGACAGAACAACAAAAGGAGACTGCCTCACCCCAAAAGAAAGCAGCAACTCCACTGAAGCCAGGAAAGGTACAGCAGCTCCAGCTCTAGCAATCTATTCCACACACATGCATGTGTCCTGCACAAGCACAGAAAGATACACGTCCAGGGATGTTCCCTAAAGCACTGCTGGCAAACACACACATGTATACAAAATAACTGGAAATAACTGTCCACCTAGCAGTTCACTCAGTCGTGTCCAACTCTGCGACCCCATGGACTGCAGCATGCCAGGCTTCCCTG
The DNA here is from genome assembly GCA_006408695.1 of Aepyceros melampus. Classification (NCBI taxonomy): domain Eukaryota; kingdom Metazoa; phylum Chordata; class Mammalia; order Artiodactyla; family Bovidae; genus Aepyceros; species Aepyceros melampus. The sequence goes on along the minus strand of SJXQ01003955.1, from coordinate 82,510 downwards.
TCCATCACCAACTCCTGAAATTTACTCAACTCATGCCCATCGAGTCGGTAATGCCATCCAATCATCTCATCCTTTGTGGTCCCCATCTCTTCCCGCCTTCAATCTTTCCCAGCATCAGGGTCTTTTCCAATGAGTCAGCTCTTCATATCAGGTGGCCAAACTATTGGAGTTTCAGCTTCAACATCAATCCTTCCAATGAATATTCAGGACTGATTTCCTTTAGGATGGACTGGTTGGATCTCCTTGCAGTCCAGGGGACTCTCAAGAGTCTTCTCCAACACCACAGTTAGAAGGCATGAATTCTTCGGCACTCAGCTTTCTTTATAGTCCAACTCTCACATCCATACATGACCACTGGAAAAACCATAGCCTTGACTAGACGGACCTTTGTTGGCAAAGCAATGTCCACCTATATAGTTCAATATATTACTATAGAACCATAAATATGGAAGACTGTGTACCTATTAGAAAAAGAAGGGATATAAAAGTAGGTGTAATCATATGGCAATAAACTGAGAAAAGCAAGTGGCAGAACAGTTGGCATATGTTGGCTTGTTTTTTTTTAAAGGGAATATATAAGTAGCCTTCTATAGGAGTAAAAACTACTAGAAGGGTAACCTAGAAACGGAATTAGTTGGGAGGGCAGGGAATGAGACCTCTGCTTTATCACTTTATATCCTATTTCTGTTTGAATGTTTGCTGTGAGTATACAATCTATAATTAAAACAAACTTACTTAAAATATTGTGACATGAAGCATAGCGAGAAAAAGTAAAATTGGTCAGTGTCAAGCAGGCATGCGTGCGTGCTTAGTCGCTCCTGTAATGTCCCACTCTTTGTGACCCCTTGGACTGTGGCCTGCCAGGCTCCTCTGTCCACGGGATTCTCCAGGCAGGAACACTGGAGTGGGTTGCCATGCCCTGCTCCAGAGGATCTTCCCGACCATGGAACTGAATCCACATCTCTTGCGTTGGCAGGTGGGTTCTTTACCACTAGCACCACCTGAGAAGCCTCATATCAAGCAGGAGTCACGGGTCAAAACCCAATTATTTCCTAAGCGAGGCAGCACACCTGAGCCTGACGGAAGGCAGATCTCTGACCCTGAGGAATGCTTTTCTGCTCGCAGGCCCAAATGGAAAACCACCTCTGTCTGCATCTTTCCTTTCATGCTTTGCGGAGCCAGGTCTGGGCCAGCTCAGGCGGGGCCCTGCCTCTCCAGGTATGTGGACGAGATCGGAGGAAGGCGAGTCACGGAGAGGCTGGCTCTGGGCCTCACACACAGCCAAATCCAGCAAGTGTGACTGAGGGGGAGAAGACCTCTCACCATTTCCCACCAAGAATCTTATTTGCAAAACAGAAACAGACACACACATAGAGAAGAAATGAATGGACACCAAGGGGGAACCTTGGTGTGGGAGGGAGTGGGAGGACCTGTGTGCTTGCAATGGACACATACGCACTAATGAGACTATGAATAAAATGGGGAACTAATGAGAGCCTACTCGGTGCTCAGGGAACTCTCCTCAGAGCTCTGCGGTGACCTAAGTGGGAAGGAAATCCACAAGGGAGGGGCTGTATGTACACATACAGCTGATTCATTCTGCTGTATAGTAGAAATGAACACAATATTGCAAAGCAGCTGTTGTTGTTCAGTGGCTAAGTCATGTCCGACTCTGGGACCCCACGGACTGCAGCACGCCAGGCCTCCCTGTCCTTCACTATCTGCTGGAGTTTGTTCAGACTCATGTCCATTGATTCAGTGGTACCATCCAACCATCTCATTCTCTGTCACCCCCTTCTCCTCCTGCCTTCAATCTTTCCCAGCATCAGGGTCTTTTCCAATAAGCCAGCTCTTTACATCAGCTGGCAACTATACTCAATAAAAATTAAATTTTTAAAAAGAAAGAACTCAATTGTTATTAAAAGCGCAGCATTAGAGTTGGGCCTACTTGGTTTGTGGTCATGTAATGGTGGTGGTGGTAATGGTTAAGCCAATGGAAACTAGTTTGGAAACTTATCTTCAGAGTAGAAAAAGAAGGACCAGATTTTATTAATGATGCTAGATAACTTCTGGTTCTTCTAGGTTACCCAAAGCTGCCCCTAAACAGTCCATATTATCGTTTAATTGACAAGAAACGGGGAGAGGCATGAGGCTGAGCTCAGCCGAGGAGCCCCTGCCAGTTATGAGGGCACAAAGGGCCAGAAGGTGCCCTCCTTCTCCTCCTCTGGATACAGTGGAGTCTCACGCCATAGAACCCAGTGGAAACCCAGTCACAGATGCCCCAAAGGAAGGACTGGGGTGCATGAGCCCAAGCTGGTCTAACTCTTCTTCCCACCACTCCCGCCAGCCCCAGAACTTCCAGGCTGCG
>SJXQ01003955.1:17839-77540 GCA_006408695.1 Aepyceros melampus | reverse complement strand
CCCCACCCCGCCGCCTCGGCGCCCCGGGCCGCCCCTCCCGCGGCGTCCGGCACTCGGGGGCGCTGAGGAATGGGCTTCCCCGCGGCCGGGGCGCGGACTTGGCCTCGCGTGGGCGGAGAGGGCCCTGGTTGGCCGTGGCCCCTCTGGGAGTGGCTGCCACGGAGGCGCAGAAGGGCCTCCGGAACTGAGTCTTTGTGTCTGGGAAAGATCAAAGTCACATCCTTAAGGGAAGAGTTAAACCCACTGCTTGACACAAGGGACAGGAACCTAGTAGATGCGAGATCGTTTGTTGAATGAATGAATGAGTGAATGGGTAAAGGGAGGCCGTTTGCCATCTCTCCCTCTTAGGCTTCACCCCTGCCCGCCCTCCCCAACAAGCACACCCTGGTAAGGTTTTCTTTCCTGCCTTTTGTAATGCCCTCCTTGTGTACATTGGGAATTCAAAGTGCGATTCAACCTGAATTTCCTTCCATCTTCCTTCTTTGCCTTTTCTCCAGGGGCTTGTAGGCCAAATTCTAAAAGCATCATTCCTCTTATTCATTCTGTGAATTCAGGTTCATCTTGATAATATGTTCCAGAATTTTAGAGCCTAGTCTATTGCCAGGCATTCTACACCTCCAAAAGTGTAGATTAAAGCTTTATAACAATGTTCAAGTAAAATCTGTGCCTTATGCACAGGGGTGTGTGTGTGTGTGTGTGTGTGGTGTTCGTTTATTTTCAGTAAAGCAAATGATCTTCAGCAGATTAAAGCTTTATAACAATGTTTAAGTAAAATCTGTGCCTTATGCACAGGGGTGTGGGTGTGTGTGTGTGTGTGTGTGTGTGTGTTGTTCGTTTATTTTCAGTAAAGCAAATGATCTTCAGCAGAAATTGCCAGGCCTGTATTTCTGGACATTCAGTGGCAGGCCTCAAATGAGTTGTTGGGTAGTGTTTGTCTCCAAGTGCATGAGCAAAGACACTTGGAATCTATCTATATTATCTCAGACACTTCAGTGGAAGTTTAGCTGAAGGTTGGAGTTTGGTGGAAGAGTCTTCTCACTTGTTGAGGCGATTGCTTTTAGCCAAAGACACAATGCTGGTTTGATTTCACTAAGCAAAAAGCTAGATTTGCAATCACTAGACTAGAATTCTTGCAGAACCAAGCAGTACTATGTCAGAGAAGCCTTGGGATCAAAGCTGGATCTTTATACACAGCTACAGGCTTAAGTAGGCTTCCCTGGTGGCTCAGACAGTCAAGAATCCGCCCGCAATGCGGGAGATCTGGGTTTGGTCCCTGGGTTGGGAAGATCCCCTGGAGAAGGGCATGACAGCCCACTCCAGTATTCTTGCCTGAAGAATCCCCATGGACAGGGAGCCTGGCAAGGCTACACATCATGGGGTCAAAAAGAGTCAGACACGACTGAAGCGACTAAGCACAGCACAGCTACAGGCTTAAGTTGTGCTGGAAATTCTCTCATTTGGGAGCTAGATCATTTAGTGGTTGTTGGGCAGCAAAATGGCAACATGCCATTGAATTGGAACTATTTTTCACAGAGATCTGTGTTTTTCTTATTTTTACTCAGGAAAAAAAAATCTTACTGTCCAAATTGGTGCTGAAAAACAATTTTTTAAGGATATTAAACATTCAGGGTTTATATCCCTAGAAGATCAGGTCTTCCAAGGATATCATACAGGCTAGCTAATTTACTGAAAATTTCTAGCTGTGTGGTTCTTTTTAATAAACTAAAAAAAATCAGACTTCACTTGTTAATTCTCTCCAGTTGACAACTTATCTGACTGCAAAAGTAACAACGAAACAGAAACCTTTTTGCAGAGCTATGTTATCCATTTGTTATTAGGTCGCCCAGTCAGGTCCACTCTTTCACAACCCCATGGACTGTATCCCCCCAGGCTCCTCTGTCCATGGAACTTCCCAGGCAAGAATTCCGGAGTGGGTAGTCATTCCCTTCTCCAGGGGATCTTCCTGACCCAGGGATTGAAACCATATCTTCTTCACTGGCAAGCAGATTCTTTACCACTGAGCCACCAGGGAAGTCTGTGTTATTGTTAGGCTTGGTAAGTCAACATCTGCCACCTTGAGCTTTTCAAGACCACTCGAGAACAACTGGGACCTGAAAAAAAAAAATGACTGTCTCCAAAGTAAGAAAAGACAATGGAACAGCTGGAGAAAAAACTGTTTAAATATCTAAGAAATGTAGTCAACTTGACTGCAGTTCAACTCAATTCAACTTTCAGAAATATTTTCAAATAATGTTGAATGTGTGGTGTGAGTAGATTTTTAATAGGTTCTGATATACCATAGAGTGGGCCCTTCAAAAGTGCCTGGCGCCTACAAGGGTATTTAAATGGTCCTACTAACTTTGTAATAAAAGATTTCCAAACCAAGCCACAAGGTATGTTTATTTTCCCTTGGTTAGAAAGGCTTTTTTGGTTAATTTTATTGTACATGGATCAGCATCCAAAAAGAAAAATGAAATTCTCTTTCAAAAAAACAGAACAAAACAAAACACTTTAAATTCTACATCTCATTTTCCTAATTACAGATCAAACATGATTATACTTGGAAAGAAGTAACTTACAAGGGGTAACTTGTTCAGAATGAAATGCAGACATATGAACAGATTCTAAAGGAAAATCCAGACTAGTCATTTAGAAATAAACTCCTTTAATTGTATGCAGATATTTCATTATTGGTATACAGCTATGGAGTGAATCAGGTTTGTTCTCCCAGATAACAGAGTAATAGGATGATCATTTCATAATTATACAGTAGTAACTTCTTCAGAATAAAGGGGCAATTTACATTTCAGAGTTCCCCTGCTGGTGTCTTATCACAGGGAAATACATCCTCCAACAAAGTGAAAGTGTTAGTCGCTCAGTCGTGTCCAACTCTTGTGACCTCATGGGCTGCAGCCCGCCAGGCTCCTCTATCCATGGGATTCTCCAGGCAAGAATACTGGAGTGGTTGCCGTTTCCTTCTCCAGGGGATCTTCCTGAACCAGGGACTGAACCCGGGTCTCCTGCATTGCAGGCAGATTCTTTACTGTCTGAGCCCCCAGGGAGGCCATTTTGGGGCCCACAGACTGTCAAACTCCTGCTGGAAATGAACCATGTCATTTGCATGATTCTACTGCTTTAAAAAAAAAAAAAAAACCTTTCCCAGCAATAGATGGCTTAGGTGGATTGTCCCGACAGATTTGTGCTGGGCAATGTTTCCCAAAATGAAGTAACTCAAAGCTCTCAGAAGAGGATATATTGGGATAGAGGGTTTTTTTTCCCCCCTGTGCTGCAAGTCATGTGGGATCCTAGTTCCGCTACCCGGGATCGAACCCCTGTCCCTTGCACTGGCAGCATGGAGTCTTAACAGCTGGACCACCAGGAATTCAAATCTGGAAAAACAGTATAGATGAACTTATTTGCAAAGCAGAAATAGAAACACATATAGAGGACACACATATGGATACCAAGGGAAGAAGGGGGAATGGGTTGGATTTGGAAATTGAGATTGATACATACACACTACTGTGGGCTTCCCTGGTGACTCAGACAGTAAAGAATCTTCCTGCAGTGCAGGAGACCTAGGTTTGATCCCTGCGTCGGGAAGATCCCATGGAGGAGGGAATGGCAACCCACTCCAGTATTCTTGCCTGGAGAATCCCGTGGACAGAGGAGCCAGACGCTACTGAGAGACTAATACTTCCACTTTCATGCATAAAATAGATCACTAATGAGAACAGGCTGTATAGCACAGGGAACTGGCAAGGAAATCCAAGGAAGAGGACACACACACACACACATGGTTGATTCACTTTACTGTACAGCAGAAACTAACATAGCATTGTAAAGCAACTGTACTCCAATTTAAAATTTTAAAAAATATATATGTATCTAGGATTATGACCAACCAAGTTGTTCTTGAGCCTTGAAAGTCCCCAAGTACTATTGATTCACTATGAAATGTCGTCAAAAAGATTTCTGTGTCATATGCTCCAAGCTCTGCATCCTGATTGAGTTGAGTTTCCGCAAAGGAAAAATAAAGGACTCCATTTGGTATCTGCCCTAGACCAATAGTCCCATTTACAGGCTCCGAATTCACTTGTTGACTTTGCTGGAGATAGAACTAAATGGATTTTTTTTTTTTTTTAATATAGCATTAGTGGGATGACAGCAACAGAATTTGTTTCTGGTCAACTGGGACAAATGATTAGGAAGTTGGTGAATGGGGGAGGGGTAAATGTTACACTGTTCAAATACTATTTATTTGCTCTCATCTTGACTTAGTCTCAAGTGCCAAAGAATGACACAGTGAAAACGCTGATTAAAGAGTTGTTCTGTACAGTTATTTGACTGATTTTGTCCTTGTTCTAGTCAAAAGAAATCGTCTAACCCCTTTCAGTGTGATTTGCCGTCATACAAGTGTTGGTAGATACAAGTTTCTCAAAGTCAGAGAATTGAGTTGTTTTAATCCTTAGATTCTATCTGCCCCTGACATTAATCTATACTTCTCTAGTAAGAGAAATCCTGGAATAACCCTGTCACCAATTTGGAAAAATTAATAAAAGAGCCAATATCTTTTCTAAATCCTTCTTTATTCTAGGTGACCTACAGAGTAGTGAAAGTGAAAGTGTTAGTCGCTCAGTCATGTCCAGCTCTTTGCAGCTCTGTGGTCTGTAGCCCTCCAGGCTCCTCTGTCTGTGGGATTTAGCAGGCAAGAATACTAGAATGGGTAGCCATTCCCTTCTCCAAGGGATCTTCCTGACCCAGGGATTGAACCTGGGTCTCCTGCATTGCAGGTGGATTCTTTGCCCCGTCTGAGCCACCAGGGAAACCCCTAGGTGAGCTAAGATGTCATATTTGGTGAAACTTGCATGCTTATTCATTCTTTGATGAACACTTATCAAGCATCTACTATATTTAAGTTCTGGATCAGGCATTGGTATGCCCTGATACATGAAAGAGACACAGTGCCTGCCCTTGTGGGGCTTACAGTCTAGTGGAGAGACAGACATTAAACAAAGCATCACAAGAATAAACACTGTGATACAAATCATGCTAAGTGCTATCTAGAAAAAGTACTTGGTGATATAAGTGCCAAGTGAGCTCAACAGAATAGAAAGAGAGAAGGTTCTCTAAGAACGGAACAAGTAAGCTGAGAACCAGAGAATTGTTGCCTTATCTATGATAAAAATAAGTTATGTTTTTTTTTTAACCTGTGTTGACTACAGCCTATTTTTGGCTCATGGCAATGAGGAAATATTTACTGAGTTCTTTCTTTTTTTCACTCTACCTTCTCCCTTAGCATTTGAGAAAGTCTCCACTTTCAGATGCCTCTCTCAGAAAATATTGGTTTTCCATTGATTGATTGGATTGTAAGGACCAAACCCTACCAGCACACAGACCCAGAGGGGTTGCAGAGGGACTTCCTGTTCTTTTGGTTTGAGATGAGCAAGAGGTTCGCAGGACTTATCTGTGTGGGAACCACAGGCCCCTTGTGCTTCCCAGAGAAGTAGAGATTTCTCCAAAAAGTCAGCTTCACTAAGAATTAGGAGATTTATTACAAAATGCTGCTCCTCTCACCTCCATAGATGGTTGCTGTCTACTGTTCCCTGGATTTGCACTTAAATTGTTTTCTTTTTTAAACCATCATTTTTTATTTTTAAAGAGTTCTCTTTATTTTTTTGCCCGCACCACGAGACACATGGATCTTGATTCCCCAACCAGAGATAGAACCCATGCTTTCCAGGTGGCACAGTGGTAAAGAATCCACTTGCCAATGCAGGAGACACAGGAGACCCGGATTCTATCCCTGAGTCGGGAAGATCCCCTGGAGGAGGAAATGACAACCCGCTGCAGTATTCTTGCCTGGAGAATACCATGGACAGAGGAGCCTGGTGGCTATAGTCCACAGGTTGCAAAGAGTCAGACACGACTGAGCTTACAAGCACCCATGCTTTGAAGGGTAGAGTCTTACCCATTTGATCTTGGGGAAAGTCCTGGCACTTGGAAAGTTTTGAGAAAGTGGCTGTGCTTCGTGACCCAGCTTGGAAGCCACAGATGCGGGAATTCAAGGGGAGTCTGCGGGAGGCAAAACCCCTGGCTCTAGAATGAGGCAAATCTCAGCTTGAATCCCAGTCTTGCTTTAAGTTAACAAAGCCTGAGCCTCAGTTTCTCAGCTACAGAAGGGGGATAAGACGACTGACTTCATGTGGAGTTGTGAGCGCTGGAAATGGTGAATATTGGCTGCTTCCTAGAGTGCCTGGTATGAAGTGTGCTTTCAGCCAACAGAAACAATGATTAGTAATGGCATTTTTGGCTCCCAAATCACTGTAATGATTTATGTATTATACCTCATCTGTCTCCAGAATATTTAAGAACTACCAAGGTCATTGAGTTACAGGGATGTAAATAAGGTTGTTGATGAATTTTTCCAAACCAGTCTTGATCCTTTAAATTGACTTTGTTCATCTAGATCTCTGGTGGCTCAGACAGTAAAGAATCTGCTCATAATGTGGGCAACGCAGATTCAATCCCTGGGTCTGGCAGATCCCCTGGAGAAGGCAATGGCTACCCACCCCAGTATTCTTGCCTGGAGAATTCCATGGACAGAGGAGCCTGGCGGGCTATGGTCCATGGGGTTGCAAAAGAGTTGGACACAACTGAGTGACTAACACTCTCACTTTCATCTATGTCTGCCCACTGGCATTAAGACTGGATCTGCCTTGTTCACTGACGGGTCCCCAGCCCCTAGGACAGTGTCTAGCTGTACTCGGTAAATGTTTCTTGAAAGAATGAACCTCATCTTACTTTCTCCCACTCACTTTCAGAGGCCGCAAGAAGAGAAATATCCTGTGGGACCATGGCTGTTGGCGCTGTTCGTTTTTGTTGTCTGCGGCTCAGGTATGGGTTTCTCCCTGTCCTTACTATCCCATGGTCTCCTCTGTCCCATAAAAACACATGTTTTATCCACAAGGTAAATATGCCAAAAATATATTGGTCTGGGATTCAAGTTAATCGCTGCCTGAAGCCTTCCTCTTAATGGGTTTTGATTTCGTTTTCGTTCCAGCCAACCAAATAGGAATAGAGACAGAACCGATATGTTATCAAATCATAATCATAAAGTGATTACACTGAGCAATTAAATTGGCTGGCTACACTCAGAGTTCAGTTAAAGCTTTCTCTGAAGACCTGACCTAAAAAAGGGCATTTGGAACAGAAAGTGGAGCACCGATCTGCCTGAGATAAATTCACGTTCCAGAAAGAGGGAGAGGCCTTATGCCTTAAGAGAAGCTCTGCAGAGATTTTGAGGAGAATGGAACCTTGGACCTAAGCCTCACAGTACAATCACCTGATGCCAGAAGGTGGCAAGTTCAGAGAATGGTACTTATACTCACATTAGAACACAGGCCTTCCCTGGTGGCTCAGCGGTAAAGAATCTGCCTGCAGTGCAGGAGACCCAGGTTCAGTTCCTGGGTGGGGAAGATCCTCTGGAGGAGAAAATGACAACTCACTCCAGTATTCTTACCTGAGAAATCCCATGAGCAGAGGAACCTGGTGAGCTAGTCTATGGGATCGCAAAGAATTAGACACTGCAAGCGTGCACACATAAAGCTTCATGAACATTTCTATTATAATTTCATTGTTGATTATAAGCCATTTTTCTACAGAGTAGCCAGAAAGTCTGGAAGCATAGAACGTCTATAATAAATGGCTTACTGATATTATGTGAGAATGTACCATACGGTTAGTGACGTTACAGGATATATTCAGTGCGTTGCCCTGCATTAGCAATGCATAGTTCAGAGCACTGGTGGAAAATTGCGTTGAACAGGGTGCACCGATGCGCATTTCGCTCAGTGCCGCCTATACAGTCATCTGTGACACGTTGCCTCACGTGATCCGCCTCTGATTTTCTCCCCAAAGCAAAACAAACCAAAGAAGGAAAAACACATGCTGTTAGCATGCCACAGAAAAATCAAGAAGAAAAATCCATCTATATAAAAACTTATCTATGTTTTCAGGTTTTATAGTCACACAAAGATTGAACCTTGAGCCTTTTATCTAATTATCTTTCTCTCCCAGCTTTATGGTTTCTTGAAACAATATTATTCCTCCAAGTCACTGATAAAAGTCTAGCCTTGGAGAAGCCCACAGAACATGATTAGAGACAAATCCCCTCGGTTGATTTTGAACCTCCTACAAGCAATCCCAGTAACTTGAGGGTCCCCAGTGTGCCTGGCACTGGGCAGGCTCTGGAAAGAGAAACTCCTCCAGGAGTAAGCAGGCCGTGGGTAGGCAAATAAGGAAGCTGTCCGTTGAAGCCCAAGGGATGAGCACTGTGATAGCAGAGCGCTCAGAGGGCTTGGCAAGTGCGGATAAGGGACTGAGTCTGTTCGGGCTGCTTTAGCAAAACACCATGGAGTAGGTGGCTTAGAAATGGCAACGTTTATTGCTCAGGGTTCAGGAGCCTGGAAGTCAGAACAGGGTACCAACATAGTCAGGCGAGGGCCCTGTGCCCAAACACAGACTCCTCCCTGTATCCTCACATGCCATCCTCATGCGGCAGACGAGGCTTGGGAGCTCAGTGGGGTGTCCTTTACAAGAGCACTGATCCCATTTATGGGGCTTTCCTGCTGGCTCAGTGACAAGAACCCACCTGCCAAAGCAGGAGACCCGGCTTCGATCTCTAGGTCAGGTAGATCCCCTGGAGGAGGAAATGGCAACCCACTCCAGTGTTCTTGCCTGGGAAATCCCAAGGACAGAGGAGCCTGGAGGGCTGCAATTCATGGAGGTCCCAAAAGAGTCAGACATGACTGAGAAACTAAATGAAACAACAAATCCCATTTAGGAGACCTCCACCCTCAGGACCTAAGCACCTCCCCAAATCCCTACCTCCTACCTCCATCACACTGGGTACTAGGATTCCAACATGGGAATCAGATTGTGTAGCGGGGCTTCTAAATCATGCTGAGCAGAAGAGACATTTTCCCAGAGGAGCTGCCGTTTGAGCTGAGTTTTGAAGGACAAACAGCCAGACAAAGGGAAGGTTAATCCGCTTGAGGGAGCACCGTGTGACAAAGGCTTGGAGGCCTGAGATAATACACCAGGCTCAAGAATGGCCAAAGCCCAGTCACAGGGCTCTCTGAGAGTCGGCCACCGTACAGCCTGTGTTGTTATAGATACAGAGCTGGGGGTTTTTTGATTTTTTTTTTTTTTTTTTTTTTTGCTTTTTTTGCTTCAAGATGCACAGTAACTGGAGCCCTTTCTGGCCTGTGCGCTTAGGTAGCATATAGGGGAGTGTTCGTGCTTCGTCGCTCAGTCATGCCTGACTCTTGCGACTCCATGGATTATAGCCCACCAGGCTCCTCTTTCCATGGGGTTCTCTAGGCAAGAATACTGGAGTGTGTTGCTATGCCCTCCTTCAGGGAATCTTCCTGACCCAGGGATTGAACCCAGGTCTCCTGCAATATAGGCCAATTCTTTACCCAATGAGCCATCAGGGAAGCCAGTATAAGGGAGAGGGCAAGCCAACAGTCTGGCTTCTTTTTCTCCAACCTGTGCTAGTTTTCAATACCCATCCTTTTCAAAGGGGTTAAAAACCTTCTTTAAACTACATCTTAGTTAACATTTTGCCAGGCTTATTGGTTCACGTAGTAGGAACTGTATCTCCCCCTCCTGCCTGAGTACATTGGGATGTTTGCTGGCGGTAATCTTTTGGAAACTTCCCAGTTTCCATGAGTTTTTTCAGGGATCAGGCACATTGTCTCTGCTGTCCTATGTCTGTTGGTTTGTGCAGGGGCCTGAAATGGGAGCCTGCAGGGCGTGGAGATTTGGTTAAGAGGACATACCACTCATGGCATGCCACATCCCCTGCCTGCATGCCTGGGGCCCTTCTAAGGATGCCTCTTTATTTTTATTTTTTAAAATACTTTGGCCATGCCACATGGTACGCCAGATCTTATTTCCCCGGCCAGGGATCGAACCTATGCCCTATGCATTGAAAGCACAGAGTCTTAACCACTGGACTTCCAGGGAAGTTCTATAAGGACGCTTCTTTACCTCTTCCTAGTTAAGACCGCTGGCTTCTGTGGAAAGGCTAGACAGTGAACAGGGAGTTGGGTCATCTTAATTTCATTCTCTGTTAACATGCTGTTGTGATCCAAGCAAAGAACCTCATCCCTTTTTTAATCATAGCTAAAAATAATGTCCCTTAAATATTTTTTTTCTTTTCAAATTTCTTTTGCCAACTTTAGCTTTTCTTTTTTTTGCAAGCTTCATTTCAGGCCTAAGCGCTGTTCTCACAGAAATGTATCACTCTTCTCAATTCGTCCTTGGTGCTGTGCCATTCCTCCTATCTTTGTCTGTGTCCTTTTCTAAACCAAACAAGTCATGAGAAACACAATAGCTCCTTTAGCTCCGTCCCTGTTGCCGTCTATCTGGGATTAGTCACGATTCAGTTCCTCTTGCAGCTCCTACTTTCCCTCCAAGTCCCTTGCATTCAGGAGTCACAGGCCATAGGCTCCTGCCTATCTTTGTTCTCCTTGATTTTATTAAAGTAGAGTTAATTTTACAACGTTGTGTTCATTTCTGCCTCACAGCTAAGTGATTCAATGATCTACGTACCTTTTCTCTACGTTTAAAAGAATTCGAGGGAGGGGACATATATATACCTATGGCTGATTCATGTTGATATATGGCAGAAACCATCACAACATTGTAAAGTAATTATCCTCCAATTAAAAATAAAATTAAATTTTTAAAAATGCAATTTCTTCAAATCTAGCCCTTCCCTTTATCATCAGTTCCTTTGCTTTATGTCATGAGCCGTCTCAGTGCCTGGATGACTGAAGCCCCTCATCACTGCTCTTTCTTGCCTCTATTCAGTTTTGTGAAAGCAGAAGTGTTAGTCGCTCAGTCGTGTGTGACTCTTCGCAACCCCATGGACTGTAGCCCTCCAGGCTCCTCTGTCCACGGGGATTCTCCAGGCAAGAATACAGGAGTGGATTGCTATGCCCTCCTCCAGGGGATCTTCCCCGGGCTCAAACTTGGGTCTCCTGCATTGCAGTCAGGTACTTTACCGTCTTTACCATACTTTACCCATTGTAGCGCAATGTAATAAAGACCCATCATATCCCACGTCCTGCTGTCCATCTGTGATGCGCGCAGCAGCCCTCTCAACCCTGCCTTGCCTGTCATGCTCACACAAAATACACCAGACTTTCCGGTGGGATTTCCATACCTCTGCAGCATGCTGCTTCCTGTCCCTGTCCAGCGGGTCCCTTTCCCGTGAACAGGATATACCGTAGGCCAACCTTAAGTTCCCTTTCACCAAGTCCTGGGGATTTTAAGGAGGTCATTCGCCCTCTCTGAGTTCGTATAATTAGTTATTCATATTTTGTAAAAGTTTTTTTGGCTACGCAGGCTCTTCACTGCAGTGCACAGGCTTCTCTAGCTGTGGCGAGAGGACTCAGGAGTTTTGCGGGCTTAGTTGCCCCGAGGCAATGGGCTCCTAGTTCCCTGACCAGGTATCCAACCCGAGTGCCCTACGTTAGAAGGCAAATTCTTCACCACTGGACCATGAGGGAAGTCCCTAGATTTTTATACAGAGAGGAGAAATGTGATCTGATTCCCTTATTTTCATTACCTTACTCTGTTAACCCACTCTGACTGATGGTTGGGCAAAGGGCTCTTTTTAGGAATAGTGTCACATAGAAAACAAACTTATGGCTACCAAAGGGGGATGGGGGGAGAGGAAAGATAAATTAAGAATTAGGGATTAACAGATATGACTATACATAAAAGATAAATAGCAAAGACCTACTGTATAGCATGGGAAACTATATTCAACATCTTTGTAATAACATATAGTGGAAAAGAATCTGAAAAATTATATATATATATATATATATATATGTTTGTATCACTGAATCACTTTGCTATATGGCAGCCCACTCCAGTATTCTTGCTTGCCTGGAGAATCCCATGGGCAGAGGAGCCTGGTGGGTGACAGTCCCTAGGGTCACCAGGAGTCAGACAGGACTGAAGTGACTTACATACACACACATGTATGTTTGTATCAATGAATCACTTTGCTGTACAGCTGAAACGTTGTAAATCAACTGTACTTTAATTTAAAAAGTCACAGAAATACTGTCAGTGAACCAGGGTAAATAAATACTCAGGCACGTCATAAGCATTGCCTGTTTTATCTGTTTTCCTAGTATCTTCTGGGAAAGAATGAAGACTGGTAAAAATGTTGACACTTTTAATAAATGCTCGCTTGCTGGTCACCCTTACTCCACTTTATGTGGGAAAACAAGTTAACAAACCTCCGGGAGGTGCCGGGACCCCTCATCCCGGGGAGTGACATGTCACAGCACACTCGACCCCTCCCTCCTCAGCTTCTCCCCTGTGGCCTTCCTCGTTCTCCACACATGCCTTTCGTGCCATGGGCGCTGGGCGCTGACAAGAGCCAGATGATGAGAAGGACGGGAGAGGAGCTGGGGGAGCCAGGAGCCACAAAGCGCAGGCACTCGGAGAGACCCCTCCTCACCAGGGAGGCCCCCGGGGTCCCGTCCAGCCCGGCTCCATGTTGTAACCCGTCAGAGGATGTTATCTAGCACACCTCACTTCACAGGAAGATGCCCACTTTCCAGGATTGCAAAAGATCTCTCCGGCAAGACACTTCTTTGAAAACTGACCAACTGGCCATAAAAGGATAAGAGGCTTCCGAGGGGAGGTTAGGTTGGGGCGCTGCCAGATGTGGGTTCAGAGCCTGGGTTCACTAGATATCCGCTGAAAACCTTTGGACCAGTTCCTCACTCTCTCTCTATTGATTTCCTTATGGATTAAACAGGGGTAGGAAGAGCGCTGCTGGAGGTTGTCCAGGCGCTGAACGGCTCCAGGGACGTACGTGCTGGCCCACAGCACGCTTGAAACCTGCAGCCTCAGCCACTGCCACCTCTGTCCCCATCACCCTCATGGGAAGTAGTGGTACCGTGGATGGGACTTACGTGCCAGGGCGGCTTAGTCTCCCATCACCCCCTACCCCCATCCTCCCAGGCTGTGCCTCTGCTTGGCAGATGCAGCCACTCACAGTGGTCTGAACCTTCCAGAGAGCTGTAGACCCCACCTCTTCACTCCAAGGAGGAGGGACGCTGTCTCAGTGATAACACTCCCAGTGTGTGACTTATGTTCCCACGAGAAAGCATCAGAGCCTTTCAGACAGACCCAAGCAGGAAAAAGGAACCACCCACAGGCAGGCTGAAATCAGTGAATAGGGGTTTGTACTTAAAGCTGAATATCAGAAGTAACCGGTGAGTTCCATCCCTTTGCCTGCCTGTGTGCTCAGTCGTGTAGTCGTGTCTGACTCTCTGCAATCCCGTGGGCTGTAGCCTGCCAGGCTCCACCATCCATGGGGATTTCCAGGCAGGAATACTGGAGTGGGTTGCCATTTCCTCCTTCAGGGGATCTTCCTGACCCTGGGTTTTTATTTTCTTAAAGCAACTGAAATACACCACTGTTTTGTTATTTTAAAAAAAGTTTCCCTTGTGAGATACAAAAGCTCAGGGGAACAGCATGTTCTTTTGAGACATGGAATTGTCCACATAGGCCGTCTCAGCGCCGTGTCTTACTTGGTCAGGCTTAGTTTGGAAACTAGCCTTGTTGCTGTTAATATTATATACCTTCCATCAGAAATCTATAACCTGTCTCTTAGTCACATCCCTCTTTTGAGTCCCTTCAGATGATTATTTCAAACAGGCCAGAAACTTTCCTTGTTCAGGTCTTGACCCGAAATTTTTCCTGGGGCCTCTTTAACTGGGTTGCACTTGTCTTTGTTTGATTTCCTAGACCCTTAGATTGACATTGAAGTCCCAAGACTTTCAACACCCCTCTCTTAGAGACTCGGCTATTTTATTCTCTCCCATTTTTATTAAAAAAAAAAAAAATTATCTTCCATTTCTGCAGGCCAGGGGTCCTCTTTCCAGATAAGCAGCTCGTCCCGACTCTCAGTCCCCTGTTTTCAAAACCCTGCTTCTTTAGGGAACTGACTGATAGCTTGTCTTTATCTTGAAACTCAGAGAGACAAGCGTGACCCGGAATGTCTGTCTGAGGCAGCAGAGATGCTGTCATACAGATACCCTGAGCGCTATCTGCTCCAGACACTTGCTGCTCCCTGGACCAATGACGGAGTCCATACGCCGTTCGTGCCCACAGTTCTTGCCCCTCGGTTTCCCGCTCCCTTTTGTCTTGGGCTCTTTCGAGAGCCTCGTGGAGGAGGGTTCCGAGCCGCCCCCGGAGCTCTGCGGGGAGGTGCTGCCGTGGGTCAGTAACGTCTGACCTGAACACAGCGGTGACGGCAGGGCGATCTGCCCTGACGTCCGTTCTACAGTGTTCACTGGACAACCATCTTCAGCAGTTTTACAGTAGTTTCTAGTGTACAAGTTCCAAACATCTTTTGCTAAGTTTACGTCTAAACATCAACATTTATGTTTTTGACGTGATTGCACATGGAGTGGTTTTCTTGCTTGCTTGCTTTCTCTGGCTGCGTCTTAGTTGCGTCATTCGGGACCTTTCATTGCGCTTGTGGGCTTGGTAGTTGTGGTGCAAGGGCTTAGCTGCCCGTGTTCCCCGACCAGGGATCAAACCGGTGTCCCCTGCACTGCAAGGCAGATTCTCAACCACTAGACCACCAGGGAAGTCCCTGTCTTCAGCACTTTTTTACCCCTTTTCAGTCTTATTTTTTATATACATAGGATCTTTCCATAAGCACCACTGCCTTCAGCATTTTTGACTGTCCTCTTGAACTATAAGTTTCACCTGGACCTGGGAAAATGAGGTCTTTTTCCCCACAGGCTAGCTGACCAGACAGTTGGGTAGCTCAGTCGGTGTTTCCACGTTTCTTGGGACCCTGTGGTGTCGTTCACCTCTCCGGGGCCCTGGCGTGGCCCTGGACGTGGGCAGGAAGCAGCAAGCTAAGACCAGAGTCTGTCCTCTCCCCTCACTGAGCTTTCAGCCAGGTCTCTGGGGCCACCATTTTACCCCCATTGTGCTTACGACTCTCAGAAGGAAACTTACACACCAGCCAGCCCTGCTTCTTCCCTCAGACTAATTCTCTCTCATCTGTCCCTCATTTCAATTTGATTTCTCTCTCTCTCTCTCTGGCTGAACCTGATACTCACTTCCTAATTAGAGATTATGTGCATTTTCGTGGTTCTTGAAGCCTGGGTTTTCTTGAAACTGATGAGTTTATATCCCCCATCAAAGGGAAACCTCCAGGGTAATAGGATTAAACCAGTGACTTATTTCCTTCCTAATTTTCTATATTTTCCAATTTGTCAATGAGCATATATTACTTGTATAATCAGAAAAAAATAAGTGTATTTGGGGAACAAAATGTCTAGACTCCTGGTTTTAACCTTTTCTTTCTGTGTGTGTGTGTTTTTTGTTGTTTTTGTTTTTTTAAGCAGTAGACCTCTTTGTTCAAATCTTAAAGGGAAAAAAATGAAAGAAAAGCTCTTCTCACTGAGGCAGGAGCTTCAGTGAGATCCTGTGTTATGTGTGTGTATGTGTTTATGTCTCTGTGTGTGTTTATATCTGTCTGTGTATATTTGCACGTGTCTGTATGTGTGTTCGTGTATATGTGCTTGTGTGTGTCTCTGTGTGTGTGCTTGTCTATGTGTTTATGTGTCTCTGTGTATTTGCATATATGTGTTTGTGTGTCTCTGTGGGTTTATGTGTCTGTGTGTTTGTATGTGTCTGCCTGTTTTGTGTGTATGTGTGTGCATGTCTGACTATGTGCATGTCTGTGTGTGTGTGTGTTTAGGGGATACCTCCTGTGTTGCTGGATATTCTGATTTTTTTTCATCCCCAGAGGGGAATGCACATCTGGACCCTCTTTGCCCATCACATGGGGAATTATGTCTGGCCCAGCGCTGGCCTCTGTGATTACAGAGTTAATGCCTTTCCCACAGAGCCTGCACCATCAGTTGTGAGTAGCTGAGCTGTTTCTGGACAGGAACATTCCCTTTGTCTGGCAGTTAACAGACTGTACTCTTCTCCTGTCTCCTGCAGACACTCTGCCTGCTGGGGTGGAAGGGAGTAGAGATAATGTATCACGGGCAAGTCTGTTTTCTCAGGACACCCTATTCAGAACAGATAGGAGGAGTGATTCCCTGAGATGTTCTTGGCTGGGCTTGAAGTCTCCTGTCTTCCCAGCCTCGTTTCAGGGGGTCCAGCAGTCTCCCTTTATGGATATGCCTCTCCGTTTCTGGAAGGGCCGATTCCCCTTCCCTCGCTGGGACTGGTTGTTCTGTTAAGGATGGTGTGGAGGAGCGAAAGGCCCGAAGTCCCGCATTGCCAGCCTCCTAGGGTTGGAAACGTGGCTCTGCCATCTACTAACTCTGTGCCCTTGTCCGAGCTACTCACATCTATACCCACTCTAAGCCTCCGATCTCCCACTGTTAAAAGTGATAAGATTCTCTGAAAACTCCTGGGATCCTCATGAAAATGAGTCCCGGGGATTATTAACTGAGGCCGTGTGTGCACCATGTTGAGTCGAGTCCTGGTGGTGGTTTTACAAATGCTTGCTGTTACTGTCATGTTGGTGATGCCCTTGGCTGTGCTGTGTCGCCATCTCTCAACACTCCTGGCAAGGTTCAAACCAAGTTTCTGAATGTTTATAAGGAAAGAAAGGTAACGCTGTGACTCTTGTGAGGGTGAGAAATTTTGTAGTGGGGGAGCACAACTCTGTGATATTGGGGAAGTCAAGAGCCCCAGCTCCTACCTGGACAGGCAGAGCTCAGGGTTTCCCAGCCAGAAGTCAGTGGTGTCGTCTCTGCAGGGGCAGCTAGACTAGGGCCTCTTCTCTCCTTCCAGAAAGAACTCTTTGAAGACTAGCCCCATGGGGTGAGCAGGATCTATTCATACAACTATTTTGACTACTGTTTCTTGAGTACTTACTGTAATGCCAGGCCCTACATTTATGGTCTCTTTTCTTATCACACAGTGCCTACAAAGAAGCTTTGGTACTCTTTTCTCCGAATCACAAAACAGGTCCATAGAGGAAATCAGCCAGCATCCCATAGCTAAAAAGAGAGCTAATTCCCGAACCTAAACTCCAAACCCATCTGCTTTCATCACCCTACATCTTTTTCTCTTACAATTTACCCCAAACGACCATGGAGCAGAAGTTTTCCACCAACTTCAGGCATTTAGCATATGACCAGGTATTGAAAAAAAAAAAACTCCTGTGGAAACATCTCTTACTTTCCCTGCCAGAAAAGGTGCACAGTCCAGAGTTCCATTTGGACAGACTGTCTGGGTTTGCTCCCAGGTGGGTAAAGCCCCGACCCAGCCCTGGGCTGTTTCTTGACTGGGCACCAGGCTTCTCTGTCACCTTGCTCTTTCCTGGACAGTTGCTTCAGGATAGATTTGAATTCACCATGTTTGCAGGTTGACCACATAAACACTGGCCTTTCCTGGAGACTGCCTGAACTATCTTGAAATTGTGATACCCAGAGGGTGTCACAGCCCCAAGACTGGAAAGTGGGATGTTTGAGGAGCTGAGCCGCCCCGGAGAACCCCTTCTGTTTCACCACAAAGGAAAGCTTGAGGACGTGCGTCTGCTCTGGAACTCCTGCCTCAGGATCTGAGATGAACAGTCTGGAAAAAGATGTCTCATCACCCATTGGCTCCCTCAAGGTGATCTTCACACCTCCCTTGTCTATGCTTCCTTCTTCCCCATGCCCTTTGGGTCCTCTGGGTTTCTTTATGGGTTCCTTCTCAGAAGAATGCTTCTACTGTCTGCCATTTGACTCTAGAGAGCGAGCATCCCATTCTTTGCTAATATGAGCCCTTCTTCTAACATCGTCCTCCCGCCCTCACCTGTCCCAGGCTCCCCTCTCTTTCCCTTCTTCTCCATCTCTGGAGAAGCCACTGGGAAATGGCATCTTGCCTTTGACCTTTGTGCTGATTCTTTCAAAGAAAGAACCACCTCACGATGTCTTGTCTTCTAACATTTCTGCTTGTCTTTTGTGGGACCCATACTTTTCCTACTGGTGCTTTAATTTTCTAAATTTTTTAAATGAAAAAGAATAAAAGTTGTGTGATTTCTGAAGTTGGCTTATCCTCCTAAAGGGGATTTCCTCTGGCTTCTCTTGATCCCTCTTCTCAGCAACTTCCTTGATCTCTCTTATCGTATACCACTTACTTTCAATAAACATCATTTTTGGAAGCCCCCACTGTCTGGTAGGGTCCCAGCTTTCTGACAGTCTCCCAGGGGGTCCACTTGTGTTATGCCTGTGTTCTTCAGCCACTGACTGACTCAGTCAGTCCCAGAGGAGGCGAGTGCATTGGACTGGCACAACCCCCAGCCTTAAGGAAGTATATGTTCTTATGACTGACTTCCCCTCAAGGACTAAGCTCTTGGACCAATTGAATCTCAAGGTTGCCATATGATGCTGATTCTTTTGGTTGGCAGAGTAATCAATTGAAGTTTTTGAATGCATTTTCCTCCATGCTGTTCGCAATTTTTCATCTTTCAGTCCTTCAATAAATTTGTACTGAGGACCTACTATGTTCCTGGTGCTGAGCTTAGACCCAGGGGTTGATCTGGAAACAAAATCATCCCTGCTCTCCTAGAGCCTGTGGTCAAGTGGGGAAGAAGGATGAGTCAGTCAAATAATTATGCTGAAATGTATAAAATTTCAGCCATGAATATGTTTGAATGAGAGGCACGTAAGGGCTGTTAAAGCATGTACCAGCAGACCTCAGAGATATTGTAGGTTTGGGTCCAGGCCACTGCAGGTAAAGTGAATATCTCAATAAAGCAAGTCACATGAGTTTTTTGGTTTCCCAGGGCATATAAAAGTTATATTTGCACTATACTTTAGCCTATTAAGAATCCAATAACATTATATCTTTTTTAAAAGTGTATATATGTTAATTTAAAAATTTATTTTTTTATTGATGAAAAACACTAACCATCATCTGAGCCTTTCCGCAAGCCACAATCTTTTTTGCAACAGTAATATCAAAGATTACTGATCACAGATCACCATAGCCAGTATAATAATAATGAAAAAGTTTGAAATGTGAGAATTATCAAAATGTGACACAGAGGAAAGAAATGAGCAAATGCTGTTGGAAAAATGGCACCCTTAGACTTCAGCCATACTAAATTGCCACAAATTTTTCTAAAAAAGGCAATAAAATGAAGTGTGCCTGTGATGCAGAGGGATGGTGTGCTTTGGGTAAGTGGCTCTCCAAGCGTGGTCCCCGGGCCATCGGCCTCAGCATCACCTAGGGACTTAGAAATATACACTCTCAGTTGCCACCACAGACCCACTGGATTAGAAACTCTAGGGGTGGGGTCCAGCACCTGTTTTCAGACACATTCAGGACACTGTGATACACGAGTTAGGAACTCTTGCTCCAGATGGTCAGAGTCAGCCTCTCTGAAGAAATAACTTTTGAATTATGAAGAAAAACTAGGCAATAGGGGCAGGATGGGGAAAGTATTTCAGATGGAAAAAATGGCATGTTTAGAAGTCTGATCATGAGATCAGGGAGCTCCTGAAAACAGGAAGATGTGCCATAAAGGAGGAAGAGAGTGGAGAAGGTGAGTATGGACAAGATGCCTGGAGCCAGGAAATGCTTGTCACGAAGGCTTTGCAAAGGATTGGGCAATAGAGAGCTTCTGGAACGCTAGGAACCCAAGGATGGTGTGATCTCACTTATTGGGCAATACAAAGCTTCTGGTATGCTAGGAACACAAGGATGGCATTATCTCACTTATTTTTATCTAAGGAATAATTCTAGCTACAGTATGGAGAAAGGATTGAAGAGGAGCAAACCAGCTGGAGATTGTCTCAGGAATCAGGGGAAAGATGATGGTAACTTGGACCAGGGCGGTTTCTGGAAGGATGAATGAAAGACGCAGAATCACAGGATTATTAGGTAATGCCACAGGTCTCAGTGATCAACTAGACATGTCCAAGAATGACTCTGGTGCTTTGGGTTTATGTGCAAGATGGAGGAGGAGGATGCCAAGCTTAGCAGCGGGAAGAGACTGTGAGGCGTTCCTATTGTGTTCGATGAGCCTTTGAGCCACCTGTGTGCAGGTATCAATTAGACGGTGGAAGGCATGGGTCTGGAGCTCCTAGGAGAGGTCAGGGCTGACAGCACATCTTGGTGAGTCATTGAAAGCTAAGTGGCCATTGATGAGATCACCTGGGAGAAGGAATGTAACGAAGAGAGGAAAGCCAGAACACATACTGGGGAACTTCAGCACTCTTGTTGACTGGTCAGGAAGAGTCAGGATGACCCCCATACACCAGGTGTAAAGAGTAGAGAGAAGGAAGAAGACTGGAAACCCGAAGAATCGTGTGTCACAGAAGCCAAGGGAGAGTTTCCCCCAGGGAGCGCTCAGCAACGGTGAAGAGGGTATATGGCCAGAGGCGGCTGAAGGATGCTTGTGGATTAGGTGACTTGGAAGGCCATTTGTGGTTTTAGCAAGAGCTATTTCAATGGAGTTGAAGAGAGCAGAAGCTAGAGTGCAGTGGAATGAGAAATCGAAGGTAAGGAAATGGATAAAGTGAAGACTGCTGCTGCTGCTGCTGCTAAGTCGCTTCAGTCGTGTCCGACTCTGTGCGACCCCATAGACGGTAGCCCACCAGACTCCCCCATCCCTGGGATTCTCCAGGCAAGAACACTGGAGTGGGTTGCCATTTCCTTCTCCAGTGCATGAAAGTGAGAAGTAAAAGTGAAGTCGCTCAGTCGTGTCCGACTCTTAGCGACCCCATGGACTGCAGCCTAGCAGGCTCCTCCGCCTGTGGGATTTTCCAGGCAGAAGTACTGGAGTGGGGTGCCATTGCCTTCTCTGAAAGTGAAGACTATAGACAGCTTTTTGGAAATGGTTGTAAAGAGGAGGGTATCTGTGGATGGGAGATGTAGAGTCAAGAGGATTGTCCTGGTTTGCTTGATTTTTGAGTTGCCAGCGCTTCTCACATGTTAAGCCCTAAGGACTTCATTGAAAGGGAACAGTTGAATAAAAGAGATGGAGCCAGCTGAGGTTAACAAGAACCAGGATCCTAAACAGATGGGAGAGCACGGAAGCTCTCGGATTCTGGAGTTCCCGCTCTGGCCTGGATTTTTCTGAACCTCTGTGGCCTTCCCAGGGCCGGATGCCCTGACCTCGAGTGCCCGCCACCCCTCCCGTTTTTGGCATTCTCCTGCTGCTGACTCGCCTGCCCACAGCCCCTTTCCTGCAGCCCGCTCAACTGTTTTGTCTGCTTTGCTCACCCACTGTTCAGTTATTAACTTGTCAGGGTCTAGACTCCCCACTTCCTTTCCCACTTGGAACCCACTCTTGGCTCCCTTCCCGTTCACCGCCTCGGAAAGTCAGCGCTGGGGAGGCCTGGATTGCTCGGCGGGTCGTCACTGGCGTGCACACAGAAGTACAGTTATATAATTGGTATATTATAGATGGTAAAGCCTTTTTAAAGACCTTGATGCAACTGAAAAAGAAATCATAAAATACTACCATCTCTCCATTATCTTAGCAGTGGAGGCAAATGCTGAACTTAAAGTAGACTTTATTCAAAGTAATTTCTCCAAGAGGATTCGATTTTAAAGGGTCACCTGTAAACATATTAAAGACCATCAGATTTTACATGTTAATTCATGGATTCAATAAGGGTCAAGAATGACCTTTCCTTAGTTTTTAAAGCAGACACAGAGATAGGTAAGTTTTAATATAAGTGTTGCTACTCTGAGGTAAGCAAACTTTGTCTAAGATTCTTAAGAGAAATTTGCAGCAGTTCCTTAAGAAGAATTGAGTGATTTTATCATTACCTAGCACTTTCGAAATCATAGAATAACTTAAATGGGATCTGATGGACTAAGACACAGACTGCTTCCTAGTCATTGACCTACGTACTGCTGATAACGACTTGTTGTCTAAGAATAAATCTCACAGAGAAACAACATTTTGGAGCATCTATTATGAGCATCTTTTACTTACGTCATAATATTCATTCCTTGCACTTCTTTGGAGTACATATTATATATAGTTTTATAAATTAGAGAAATCAGGGCTCAAAACTATTTTGTGAATTCCAAAAATTCCTACTCTGGCAGATGGTAAATAGCCCTTGAGCTCCGGTCTTTATGGGCATACCTGGAGAAGCCACAACCATCATTGTAGTAATAGTAACTAGTAATACCAATAGCTCCCATGCACCAAAACCTTGATATGTGAGGAGCCTCACCTATATCATATGTTTAACCCCTATGTTAATGCAGCAAACAACATGATCCTCATTTCACAGCAGAGGAGATGAGCATGAAGAGGTTAAATTATTCATGCAGTCACACAGCTGGTCAGTGAAGAGCAGAGAGTCAAACCCAGTTCCCTCCGACCCTAACACTCTCTTCTAAAGTTAAGCCCATTTGTCCAAATTAGGGATATTTTCCCAATCCCAAGAACAAGCCTGAGGCATGGTGGATGTAAATATTTTTTTCCTAATGTGCTTGAATATACAGCTCCTATGTGAATATACAGACTCCTATGTGAAGCCAGAACACAGAATGTTTGTTTAATTTTTATTCCTTGTTAGCTTTGCTAGAGGAAGACGGAAACGTCTGTATTCCAGCAAGCTTATACCTTTGGGTGAGTACTTCCTCATCCATCTAGCAACTTCTCCCGTCAAAAGTGACCCCCAAATCAGAATAAGCCAAGAAAACCTCTGAGCACAGCCAGGGTTAAATATCATGACTTGTTGAATTAACTCCTTTATCTATAAAAGAGTCCAACCTTCACATGCAACCGATTGACTCTAGTTATACACGTAGTTCTAACAGTCTTTGTTTTCGACTTAGTCTGCAGCTCATAATAAGAGAAGAGGGCCTGCTGCAGACTGGCGTAGTAACACCAGAGATGTGACCATACGCAAGAGTCCTTGAGCCCAAATAACCACTGAGAAGCACAAAAGAGAGCCCAAGATGTGTAGTTGACTGGAGGTATTTGGGGATCAGATCAAACACTGTGCATCTGCTATAACAGTATTACAGCAGAGCCTTATCAGTTACCACTTTTTATATGGTCACACTGAACATTCATGAAAACCTAATATTAAATCACATTGGGTGTATATCCAATTTAGGAAAGTCATGATGATGGACACAGTGATTTTTTTTTTTTTTTTTTTAGTTTATGAAAAACCATAAACTAAAGTCCCATTCAGGGACTTCCCTGGCAGTCCAGTGGTTAAAACTATGCCTTCCATTGCAGGAGCTGTGGGTTCGATCCCTATTTGGGCAGCAAAGATCCCATGTGCCTCGTGGCCAAAAAACCAAAACATAAAATGGAAACAATACTTGAACAGATTCGACAAAGACTTTAAAAATAGTCCACATCAAAAACAAAAAATTGTTAAAAAAAAAAAAAAAGAGAGAGACACCCAACTTCATTCGTACTTAATCTACCCTTCAAATCTAGCTGTCCAAGAAGAGCCCCTGTGAATTATCTTTGGATCCCCAAACACAGTGCCCGGCCCATGGTATATGCTCACTAAAGTTAGATGATAAAATCAAACAGTTTGGTTTTTTGAGGGTTCTGAGTAGCCTCCTTCACTCTGGTTACTTAGGATGCAGCATTCCTGGGTCTATTCCAGGAAGGCTTTATGAAGGAGAGACAAGGTGAACCCCTGAAATGACCTCTGCTTGTTCTGTGTTTACAGATGATTACATGGTACCCAGATGCTCCTCAAAAAAAAAAAAAAAAAAAATTCTGTAAATGTTCATTGCAGTTATCATCATGATTGTCTTCACCACAATGGACCCATATTGTATATTTTACATCTGGGAAAGATGTGAAAAAGAAGTTGGGCCTTCCTCTCCTGGGACACATTTAAACCCTTTCCACCAAACCAGACTGGGAACTATCCAATCAGCTCTAACCCAAATAAGGAGGGGATAGGCCCCAGGAATTGTTTGTTGGACATTCAGGCTACCCACCCCTTTGGTTTATCACGAAGGAGTTTGTTCCACTTAGTGAGGACAGCGCCCTGAATAAATCAGTGCGGCTCTTGGTGTATTTCAAGTTGAATTTCAGAAAGTTCCAGGCCGCCTGAAGATGCACTTGTATCAAAAGGTTATCAGCAGCCGGGGGGCCCAGCTCTGCGTGTCTGCTCCCAGCACCTGGCCTTCCTTCCTGTTCAAGGGCAGCTTCTTTTCCAGGTCACAGCCCTTGGGAAGAGGCAGCGTCGATGACCTGTTAAACGAGCGCCCCGCCCGCACGCAAGCCCTGCTCCCCACTCCCCAGCAGCATCAGAACCTCCTGGGGACAGGGGTGGGGGCCAAATCTCTCAGCATCTGAGGGCTTGCTGGCCTCCACTCTCGGTAGAATTAGCAGGAGTTATCCATAAATCCCCGCAGCATCCATCAGCAGACAGAGCAAGACTGCCTTTTTAAAGAAGTTCACTGACCTCTTGTTAACTTAACTCCTTGTTAGGAAATCTCTAATCAGCTGTTGCTAACAGGCCCAGGGCCCCGGGTCAGCAAAGCGGGGCTGGCGGTGGGGTTGGGTTTCCAGCTGTGTCCTGCCGGGTGTCTGAGCTGACTGTTTTGTTTTCCTCGTCCAGCTATCTTCCAGATCATTCAGAGCATCAGAATGGGCATGTGAGCCAGCCCTGGGGGTATGACACTGCCCCCTCCCGCTGGAGGGTGGAGGACCACTTCAGCTCTTAGCCGGGTATCTGTGGGAAGCCGACAAGTCACCCAGAAGAGGAAAACACAAACAAACAAACAAAGGCTCCCTCAGCTGTTCCCTGATCACTTCATCGTGGACGTCAGACCAAATTGCTTTCTCACAGGACATCTCGGTACATCCGTGTTCTTGAGCGGAAAGGACATTTTGCTTTGCAGTTGGCAGGATGGGGAGCTTTCTGGTGTCTGCAGCAGTGCTGGCTGTCTGGATTCGCCCTGGGTTTCACTAATGTCTGCATGTGGACCCCCCATGATCACTGCTTTACTTTCTATGGAGACAATCTCTGCTCCATTGGGAATTGCTTTTACAAATAAATGTCTTTGTTCAACCTTATGTCCCATGCGGCTTCCAGTGAGAAAAGGTGTCAAGATAGCTCCGCAGGGGGATGGGTAGGGTGGGGGGACTTAATTATGTAACGAGGAAAGTCAGGGAATCTGTGGCCTTGGAACCAGGGCTAGATTTACCCACCCTCAAGGTCTATACCTGAAAGGAAGGCCTGGGCAGTTCTTAAGGACTTTGGGTTTTCCACACATTTGACAATTTGCAGAGGGGATCTTTGGACCTGCCCCCTGGTTGGGACTTCTAATTTTGCCTAAAGAGGTCACAGATGCCCAGATCACCTGCAGGATAAAAGAGGCTCACCATGCAACTTTAAATAGGCCTTTGCTGTGTGTGTGTGTGTTTTTTTTTTTTAATTCCATTTTTGCTTTCTTAGTCATTTATTTCATCCCTTAATAATTGGGTGTGTTAGTTAGTCACTCTTTGCAACACCATGGACTGGAGTGGTAAGCTATTCCCTTCTCCAGGGGATCTTCCTGACCCCGGGATCAAATCAGGTTCTCCCACATTGCAGGCAGATTCTTTACCATCTGAGCCATCAGAAAAGCCCTAATAAGTGTGAGAGTTTTAAAAACAAAAATGGAGAAAACAGCCAGGACCTCTCGTTACCACTTAAGGGGCTTTGTTATAAGTGGCCCTTCGGAATAGAGGGCGCCTGCTTTTTTGTCCACAAGAGTCCTTCACCCCAGACCTTTTAGTGATGTTCTTGAAAGCTTTCTTTTCTCCCATCCTCCGAGTTCCCCTCCTTCCTCTTTGTTTCCCACTGAGGAGAGGGTGTCAGGGCTGTTCTGAAATTAGCTGCTGCAGGGACAGGCTACCAATCTTGTGCCCACCTCCACCCCCACCCTAAGCCCCTCCAGAGCTGGCAAAAGACATTCTCCACCACTTGAGGGCTGTGCTCGCTAGGCGCTCTGCTAGCTGGCCCCTTCATTATCTGGGCTCTGTCTGGCCACCCTCTTCTTGGTGACTAAGATCAGTGTGAGATCAGACCCCATGGCTGCCTGCCAAGAAGCCGGCCGAAGGCCAGGCCCCTTGTTGTAAGGGTTCCTTGGTCTGTGCTCCCGTTTACACCCTCTCTGACTCCCACGGGGCCTAGACTTGATCTAAGAGCCTTCCTCCTCCCCCGCTTAATGCCAACAAAAGCACACCCATCAGACCATCTTGAAATCCATGGCTGGTTCTGAGCTTTGAGGTTTATCCTTTACTGGAAAGAGTCTTTACTCTGCCTCATTTGGTCTTTCCCACAACAATAATAATCAATAGAGTGATTATCCCCATTTCAAGGAAATGGAAACTAAAATTTGGCTAGACTGGGCTCTAGGTAAACCCAGCTGTCACCAGGTGACAGGTGTGGTGGGCTGAGTCGTCTGCCATCCGTAAACTTCCTGTGGTGGAGTTATCTCCCAGGGCTATGCAATCGTCCACAAATTGGCTTTCTGTTAGTTTCCAGGTAACCTCCCAGAAGTTCTGTGTTTGACAGTCTGCCCTCCCTGGTGACTTCTTCCATGAGCCCTCTACTCGTGGAGACCAGAGCTGCCCTAAGTTAGTTAGGGTCATGGCTGTACAAGGGAGATTTACAAACATTTTTTGCCGTGACCCATGGTAGGATTAAGAATCCACCAGGTTCCAATATAGAAGATGTGGGTTCGATCCAAGGTTTGGGAACTAAGATCCCACGTGCCATGGGGCAACTAAGCCCACGAAGCAACTACTGAGCCCTCACATTCTAGAATCCATGCTCCTGCAGCAAGAGAAGCCCTCATATCAAAACTAGAGAAAGCCTGCTTCCTGCAAGGAAGACCCAGTGCAGCCAAAGTAAATAAAATAGCAGAAAAAAAAGGAACACATGGCAACTGGGTATACAGCACACCTACTAAAGCAATTATCATGGAACAACCCTTATCCTTAATACATATGATGCACTCTGGTTTTTTTCAAGTCCTTTTTTTTTTTTTTTTAAGAAGCTGGTTGCACCCTCTTAAAAGGACGTTATAAACCACGAGTAGATTGCAACCTACAGTGTGAAAAACACCACTCTTCAGGAGAAAATCAAGCCTTACATGGGAAACAGAGAAGCAGGGCTTGTAAGGTGAGAAAGTCAGAACCCTGAATCCTGATGAGAACCTGACCTCTCATCTCGGTCAGCCCCACAGTACCTCCAGGAGCACATTAAGCAGCTCTTCTTTGGAGATTTAGGGTACAGATCCTACAGAGAAAGAACTGGCACCCCCTGAATCCACTGAAACACTGGGACATAAACGCCAGATTCTGCTTGTCAGCATTCACTTGCTATGCATCACAGTTATCGTGGGGTGGGCTTGGCAGGGTGGGGGGGAGGATGGGGTATTTTTAAAAACAATATCCATATGATTTCAATGCTGCCCATCCACTCATTTAGCCTTTGGGAACCAATTCACCAGCAGACTTAGTTTAATTAAATCAAATGGGGACTCAGAGGCAACATTCCCAAACCTAACACGGCATCAACTTTATGCGTGAGAATGCCTCCCTCCTCTGACATTGGAAGCATCTGGGACCCTCCGCAGAGCTCAGCGACTCTAAGACTGTCTTATTTCGCTCCAGGTCCTGCGCATCTCTGTCATTAAGAAGAACACAGACAGGGGCACAGAGTGCTCGACTTGACCCTCAAAAGCTCTGTAAGAGGGAAGCCATCTGCAGTGGAAAAGCGAAGGGCCTTTTCCAGATTCTGGCTCTTTCCAGTTTCTCGCCTCCCAGGGCATCATAACAGATTAAACACTGTTTCTGGGAAGGCTGTGCACAGAGATTGTGTGCACAGCTTCAGAGGGGAAGAAAGCACACAGAGAGACATGTGGGCTGCACAGGGCTGGAAGAGAGTTCTCATCCCTTCCAGACACGAGAACGTCCTAACAGCCTGCAGTTACTCCACTCTGGATCACACTTGCTTTGGAGGCAAAAATCGTTTGAGTGATCTCCTTTATCGTTCACAACTCATCATCAGGTTTCAGCTGCAAATTGTGAAGATATAGCAGTAAGTCTCAGCTCCTTTCTTTGAAAATCATCCAGTCCTCAGGCTTCCATCTACCACCTGTGGGTCTGCCTTCCTCCCTGGGGGTCAGCAGACTTTCTCGGCAGAGGCCAGAGAGTAAATATTTCAGTCTTTGTGGGCCATACAGCCTTGAGACTACTCAGCTACAACTTTGTAGCTTGGAAGCAGCCATAGGTAACACATACATGAATGGACGGACTTTGTTTCAATAAAACTTTATTTAACAAGCCAGTGAGTCCTGCCAAGCCCTGCTCTTGAGTGGCAGTTCTCAGATTGTCATGTACAGATGTGAGAGTTGGGCCATAAGGAAGGCTGAGTGTCGAAGAATTGATGCTTTCGATTTGTGATGCTGGAGAAAACTCGAGAATTCCCTGGACTGCAAGGAAATCAAACCAGTCAATCCTAAAGAAAATCAACCCTGAATATTCATTGGAAGGACTGTTGCCAAAGCTGAAGCTGAAGCTCCTATCATTCGGCCACCTGATCAAACAGCCAACTCACTGGAAAAGACCCTGAGGCTTGGAAAGATTTAAGGCAAAAAGTAGAATGGGGCAGCAGAGGATGGGATGGTTAGACAGCATCACTGATGCAATGGACATGAATACGAGCAAACTTCAGGAGAGAATGGAGGACAGAGGACCCTGGAGGGCTGCAGTCCAAGGGGGTACTTAAAGAGTCAGGCACCACTCAGCAACTGAACGATAACAAATCTCAGACTGTGGTACACAAGCCCTCATCCCCTGGAACACTGGATTATGCTGGATGGTTTTGCATATCCACAAGCCTGTTGCTCATGACAGAAGGCAGACTCTCCTAAGAAGGAATTTAGAATTTAAATAATAAAAGTAATACAGGCAATTGATCTGCCTCGGCAGAGCTGTGAGGGACTCTCTCAGGATGAATAGAAAGGATATTAATCCTTTCAGTTGTCGAGGTATGATTGGAGAGTTGGAGTGATAGGGTGAGACTTTGAAGGCAAAGCCAAATTTAAGGTGGAGCCAGGGAGTCAGCTGTTTCTGAGAAGTAACTGGAGATTCTCAGCCTTGAATGTTCAAAACAGAGGCACAGACTATGTTACAACATCTCGAAAGTCCCCAAGATAGAAGCCTGTACTCAGAGACTTCTAGTTTATCTCACTGTGACAGACACAAACTTTAAATATTGCATTAGGAGAACAAAGACCTGAGCAGAGCTGTATAGAGCTCCAGAAGAGAGTTGCAAATGAATAGCTTAAAAATTGGCCCCAGGGACCTCCCACATCATGGTCCAGTGGCTAAGACTCCTTGCTTCCAATGCAGGGGACTCAGGTTGGATACCTGGTCAGGGAACTAAGACCCACAGGCTGCTCGATGTGATCAAAAAATAAATGAAAAAAACACAAACACAAACATGGGTTGGTCCTAAGACATTTATAACTCATCCATTACTTCTTAATGGGAGCAAGATGGAGGTCAACTATGAGGGAGACAAAATATGTTACTACTAAGAAGAAAGTCCAGGGTTTCCCGCTGGTCCAGTGGTAAAGAATCCGCTCCCATCCAGGAAGAGTCCACATGCCTTGGGGTAACTAAGCCCGCCGGCCAACACCACCCCAACTCGAGAGTAGCCCCTGCTCCCTGCAACAAGAGAAAGCCTGCATGAAGACCCTGCTCAGTTAAAAATAAATCAATAAATAAAATCTGGAAAAAAAAAAAAACAGAAGAAAGACTCAGAAAGAAATAAGCATTTGGAGTAATCACCCCAAATTTGCTGAAAAGTATTCTCTTTGTTGTTTTGTTTTTTTTATTTTTATTTTTAATGGGAGGATAATTGTTTCACAATGTTGTATTGGCTTCTGCCACATAACAACAAGAATCAGCCGTAAGTACACATATGTCCCCTCCCTGTTGAACCTCCCACCAACCCCCAGCCCATCCCCTCCCAGGCTGTCAGAGAGTACACCGCTGAGCTCCCTGTGCTATACAGACACTTCCCGTTCACTATCTGTTTCACATATGGTGCTGTGTGTTTCCTTACTGCCCTCTCAGTTCCTCCCATCCTCCTCTCCCCACCTCCCACTCCCTCTCTGTCCACAGCCCATTCCCTACGTCTGTGTCTTTATTCCTGCCCTTCAAATAGGTCCATCAGTACCATTTTTCTAGATTCCATATATATACGATATTTGCTTCTCCCTTTCGCCATGACACATTATTAAGCATTTCATAGTCTTGCACACACATTTGTTGTTGTCGCTGTGTTATTTCAGTCTCCCCATAAGGTAGATTAGACTCATGACCAACACATATGGCTTACTGTGGGCCAGGTCCTATTCTGGTATCTATGAGTATCTGCTCTTTGAAGCCTCATAAAATGCCCCTTGAGTAAAAGCTATAATTACCCCTGTCTTACCCATGAAGTGAAAAATATGGCTTAAAACTCAATACTCCAGAAACTAAGATCATGGCATCTGGTCCCATCACTTCATGACAAATACATGGGGAAACAATGGAAACAGTGACAGATTTTATTTCTTTGGGCTCCAAAATCACTCAGATGGTGACTGCAGCCATGAAATTAAAAGACACTTGCTCCTTGAAAGAAAAGCTATGACCAACCTAGATAGCATATTAAAAAGCCGAGACATTACTTTGCTGACAAAGGTCCATCTAGTTAAGGCTATGGTCCTTCCAGTAGTCACGTATGGATGTGAGAGTTGGATCATAAAGAAAGCTGAGCACCAAAGAACTGATGCTTTTGAACTGTGGTGTTGGAGAAGATTCTTGAGAGTCCCTTATACTATAAGGAGATCAAGCCAGCCAATCCTAAAGGAAATCAGTCCTGAATATTCACTGAAAGGACTGACGCTGAAGCTGAAACTTCAATACTTCGGCCCCCTGATGCAAAGAACTGACTCATTAGAGAAGACCCTGATGCTGGGAAAGACTGCAAGCAGGAGGAGAAGGGGACAACAGAGGATGAGATGGCTGGATGGCATCACTGACTCAATGAACATGAGTTTGAGCAAGCTCTGGGAGTTGGTGAGGGACAGGAAAGCCTGGCGTGCTGCAGTCCAAGCTGTCGCAAAGAGTCGGACATGACTGTGCAACTGAACTGAAGTGTACCCATGAAGAAACAGACCAGAAGGTTTGAAACACTTGCCAGAAGTCACAGTGCAAGTAAACAGATGAGCTGGACTACAGACCCAAGCAGGCTGGCCTTGCATCTGCCCTCTTCACCACTGCACTGACCTTAACCACCACCTGATTCTGCTCCACAGGAATGGCTGGTTTTGTTTTCAATACAAAAAAAAAATTTGTATTGAAAATTTGGTGCTCAATATACATGTTCATGATGGAAAAGGAAATGATAACCCACTGACTGAGCATATATGTTCATGAGGGTCTTCCCTGGTGGCTCAGTGGTAAAGAATCTGCCTGCAATGCAGGAGATATAGGAAATGTGAGTTAGATCCTCAAGTTGGGAAGATCCCCTGGAGAAGGAAATGGTAAACCACTACAGGATTCTTGCCTGGAGAATCCCGTGACAGAGGAGCCTGGCGGGCTACAGTCCAAGGGGTCGCAAAGAGTCAGACACAACTCAGCAACTAAACAACAGATATGTTCATGAAATGAATAAATAAGTCAGAGAACAATAGCTTCTTGGTGAGGGCATAGTTTCAGCGAGGCTGGAGCTGTGGAAGGCAGAACTGAAAGAGCCAGAAATCAGGCCCATTCATGAGGGGCTTCCCTGGTGGCTCAGTGGTAAAGAATCTGCCTGCAACGCAGGAGATGTAGGAAATGTGAGTTAGATCCTCGGGTTGGGAAGATCCCCTGGAGAAGGAAATGGTAAACCACTACAGGATTCTTGCCTGGAGAATCCCGTGACAGAGGAGCCTGGCGGGCTACAGTCCAAGGGGTCGCAAAGAGTCAGACACAACTCAGCAACTAAACAACAGATATGTTCATGAAATGAATAAATAAGTCAGAGAACAATAGCTTCTTGGTGAGGGCATAGTTTCAGCGAGGCTGGAGCTGTGGAAGGCAGAACTGAAAGAGCCAGAAATCAGGCCCCCGAGTTCCTGGCTTCTGTTTATCACTTTGTTCTCTGGTTTGATTTCCTCCTTCATCCGTTTGAAGATCTCCTGCCCTCCCACATCACAGGGCTGTTGTGGGAAGCAAATGATATGATGTATGTGACACTGCTTTGAAAAAACTGTAGAATGCTATACAAATTATATATATAATTATATATACATATACGATTATATGTAATTATTGTTGGCAATCATATAATAATATAAGAGTAATTGCTACTCAGGACAGGTGGGGACTATACAGAGAAACGTTGCTACGTTTTCAAAACCCTACCTCTGCTGGGGCCCTGTCTTAGAATAACATGCTCCAGCAGCAAGAATGCCCAGAAGGGGAGGTGTGGAACGGATCAACACGATCCATCCAGGCTGTTGAAGAAAGAACTCAAAATGCATATGATATTGTCTTTGCCCCCATTTCCTCAATTACTACTGTTGCTCATAGTAATTCCTGGAGTTTTAGGCAAGATTCTAAAATTCTTCTGCACTACAGAAGACAACTATATCTGTGAAGAGGTTAACTTACTGCTTGTTTTGTTCTCATTATGCTTGTTATCTGCAAACCTCCTAATATGTTAGAATGGGACAGGACATGCAGTCAGTTCCCACAGCACTGGAGATTCCAAACAGACAGAGAATGGCTGGGGATGGGGGGGTCAGACGGAGGGAGGGGAGGAGGAAGGGAGAGAGGGAGGGAGGGAGAAAGAAGCAGGAAGGGAAGAGGGAAGGGAGGGAGGAAGAAAGGAAGGGCAGAAAGGACTTTCCTGACATTTTACTGAGTCATTTACACAATATCTCCGCACCTGTTGTGCCTGGGCTAGGTCACAGGGGCTCACACACGACCCCCTTCCACACACTCCATCTCCACTCTCAGAACCATATCCCGCAGGGGTATGTTTCTAAGGAGGGATGGTAGAAATTTGTCCAAGCTTTCCTGGTGGCTCAAACGGTTAAGAGTCTGCCTGCAGTACGGGAGACCCGGGTTCAACCCCTGGGTCGGGAAGATCTGGAGAAGGGAATGGCAACCCACTCCAGTATCCTTGCCTGGAGAATCCCATGGACTGAGGAGCCTGGTGGGCTGCAGTCCAGAGGGTCACAAAGAGCCAGACACGACTGAGAAATTAACACACACAAGACCCGAGAAAGGGGCTTCATTTTTTCCCCTATTTTTCTTCTAACTAGTGTTGTTTGGATAAGCCATCTTCAGACTGGATAAGCTGGGGTTTGGCAGGGAACAAGTGAGAGTAAAATAAAGATACATTTCTGGTGACAAGGTGTGAATAGGATTGTCAGGGAGCAAGACACACACAGAGAAGCTTTCCTGGTCCCATGGACCAGGGCAATGTGTCTTGGAAACCCAGGAAGAGCAGAGAGAGGGATGGGGTGGGGGCTGCCACCCCCTGCTAGTCTCATGGGCTCCTAAAGGCTTCAGGGTACAAAGTCACCTTGGGCATTCTCGACGCCCTTCCTTCACTCACAGTCTGGACACATCATCTAATTTTCCTCCTGAGAATGCCAGGTGGCCGCTGGAATACAATGGCATCCGCTGCGAGGGTGACACGAAGCTCCGGGTGTTGGTGATGGACAGGGAAGCCTGGCGTGTTGCGTCCATGGGGTCGCAAAGAGCTGGACACAGCTGAGCAACTGAACTGAACTGATGAGGGTGACCCAGAAAGTATCTACATACTAGACACACATCCACAAACCTGGCATTGTTGCTCTCTTCTGAAATGTGATTTGGGAAAATGAAAGAAGGGAGAAAGGTGGATGACATTGATCCATGGTCTGCACGTGGGGAAATGTGAGCTCTTTGCACAGCAGGAAAGCACTTGATTTATTCCCTGCCCTTTATGTTTCTATTTTAGAGCAAATACTGCGAATAGGGAAAGGATGGCAGAGAAGCAGAAAGACTTCCCCATGAATTAAGGGCACTCGCTGTCAGAAGTCACCAAACGTGTATTTCCAGAGCCATCTCTGCAGCTCTGGGTCCCCAGATTGGGCCCGGGCAGCAGCCCTGAAAGGACCGGGCTTGGCTCCCACTCCTTTCAATCTGAGTGAAACCCGCATGGTGTTTCGCCCTGTTTTCTAATATCAGCGCTATTACCTGAGATCAACATTTATTTGTGTTGGAAAAGGTTCCTGCTGCTATCCAACCTGGCAGGGCTCCCAGGGGGCCAAGGAAGGGAAAAGTCGCTGATGTAATAACTCAGCTGGGGTTCTGTTGCCCATGGTAACGGAGACTGGAGGAAGCCGGTGCATGGCCTGGCTGCTCCGCGTTACTGCACAGGGAGGCTGGGTGCAGGCCTTGGAGGACCAGCCTTGAAAATAGCCTTGAATCTTGGGCTTTTCCCTAGGAAGCTCCCCTTGACACCACATCCCCAGTGGGTGCCAGGCTGTCTCCT
This sequence comes from Aepyceros melampus, assembly GCA_006408695.1. NCBI lineage: Eukaryota > Metazoa > Chordata > Mammalia > Artiodactyla > Bovidae > Aepyceros > Aepyceros melampus. Next base: position 42,936 of record SJXQ01003955.1, on the reverse strand, counting down.
TATGCCTTGGCCTCTGTCTCTCTCTCAAAGGAGCAGCAATTTCTGCTCTCTAACAAGGATATATTCTCTGCCCTGGCTTTCGGGAATTTCACAGCATTGCCTCTGCACGCTCCCCGGCCGCGCCCCCAGCATCTCGCCCTCAGTCCTGCCCTGGGCTGCACCCCGTCCTCCTCCTGTGGGCCAGGCAGCCTTTGTGTTCTCTCACCAGGGAGAGGGTTCTCTCTAGAAGAGGGGAAATACATCCCCTCTAATACATCCCTTCTTCCTAGATGCTGCCCAGTGATCTCCTGCTGCCTGAGGAAAGTGAAAGTGTTAGTTGCTCAGTCAAGTCCTACTCTTTGTGAACCCCTGGACCGTGTCCATGAGATTTCCCAGGCAAGAATACTGGAGTGGGTTGCCATTCCCTTCTCCAGGAGATCTTCCCAACCCAGAGATCAAACTCTGGTCTCCTGCAGTGCAGGCAGATTCTTTACCATTGAGCCACCAGGGAAGTCAGTTAAATGAGTACCTAGAATTGTCAGATTGCTAGAGACAGAAAGTAGAGCGGTGGTTCTCAGGGGCTGGAGGGCAGATGAAAACAGAGCATTGTTTAATGGATATAGAGTTTCAGTTTTGCAAGATGGAAAGCACTCGAGATGGATAGTGGGGATGGTTGCACAACCGTGAATATACTTAATGCCACTGAACTGGACACTTAAAAATTGGTAACAGAGTTATATATGACATATTGAGTTATATATGTATTATCACAATCAAAAACAATTTTTAAAATCCTTGAGCCTATTAGTTTTTAAATGGTGGCCAAGATTTGCTGTGGACTGAAGGGCAGAAGTTTTCCCTTAGTATTTCCTTGGCTCAAATCCACTCAGCTCTCTTCTCAAATAGCCCTCACTGATACCACTAAAGTGATGCTCCCATATGCACACACACACACACACACACACACTGCCTGGAACACACCTAGCTGGATTTATGGAGAATCTCCATTCTCCATCACCACCATTTTTTATGCTGATATCTATGAATGCATGCATGCTCAATCACTTCAGTCGTGTCCAACTCTTTGCGACCTCATGGACTATAGCCCGCCAGGTTTCTCTGTCCGTGGGATTCTCCAGGCAAGAATACAGGAGTGGGTTGCCATGCCCTCCTCCAGGAGATGTTCCTGACCCAGGGATCGAACCTGCATCTTCTGCATTGCAGGCAGATTGTTTACCACTGAGGCACTGGGGAAGCCCATTGGTATCTTACATTGGCTTATTTGTTTCTTTTCTGATTCCCCTGCCAGGACATTGGCTCCAGCAGGGCAGGGACTCTGTCCACGGTTCTCTCCCCCATGCCCAACATATCCTAGGCACTGGTAGGAATTTTTGGAAAGAATGAAGACAAACAAATATATGACAGTTCGCCTGTATCACCGGCCAAGCCTCCACTTTGGAGCCCCATCTGGGCTTATCTTCTTGGCATTTTTCTCTCTCAAGAACCTTGAAGGGAGGTGATGCAGAAGATGGGGTTTGATGTGGAAGATGCGGTTTGAGGATTTGATACCGAATCACAGCTAAGTAACATCTCTTACCATCTTCCACAATTCCGATTTGGTGTTACAGTTCAGAAACCAAGAGAATGACAGATGGTGAATTGAGACGGGAGAGTCAATTTTAGAGAACAGAAAACATAGTTTTTAAAATAGAATCATACAATTTTTGAGGTGGAGAGGACCACAGACTTGGGCTGGGTTTGAAACAGGGAGACAATATCCAATTGCCAGCGGATGGCCTGCTGACTACCAGCCCCTGAAGGCCCGGGACTGGCTGATGGTGCCTTCTTAGTCAAGCTTTACATACGACCAAGCCACTAAGACGGGCTTCCCTGATGCTTCAGCAGGTAAAGAGTCTGCCTGCCAATGCAGAAGATACAGAGTTGGATCTCTGGGTTGAAAAAAATCCCCTGGAGGAGGAAATGGCAACCCACTCCAGTATTCTTGCCTGAAAAATCCCAGGGACAGAAGAGCTGGTGGGTTACAGTCCATGGGGTTGCAAAGAGTGAGATACAACTAAGCACAGCATAAGCCACTACGATGTGCTTTTGCTGAGAAGGAGACGGAGTTGCTGATGGCAGCAGGTGACAGAGGAGAGGCCCGGGGACCCTAGACAGGCCTACAGGATTAGCTTTCCTTTCTACCTTTCTCTTGAGCTCCCAGGCCTGTGGTCCCCGCACTGACTTTATGAGCACAGTGCTTACCATTGCTCACATACATCAGGCTGTTTTAAAGCTCTCATCCACCCCTTCCTCCAAATTAGTCTAAACATTAAAAGGCTAACTTTGAGTAAGAATTCTTGAAAAACAGAAGATAAAATGGCAGCTTTGTTTGATTTTTCAAGGCAATGAAGCCAATTCTCACTAAATGCATTGTCCCTATGACACTATTAACACTGTCACCTGTTGTGCCTTAGAATTCTCCCTCTGGAATCCCAAAGCCTCCAGCATAGAGTAAAAGTTAAATGTTACTGGAATAGTGCTTCTCAAGCCATGGTTGCAACCATCTGGGGGAAACACAAGACAATTTAGCAGACCATAATGAGTGGATCCTAAAAAATATTCATTGGAAGAACTGATGCTGAAGCTGAAGCTCCAATACTTTGGCCACCTAATGTGAAGAACCAATTCACTGAAAAAGATCCTGATGCTAGGAAAGATTGAGGGCAGGAGGAGAAGGGGGCAACAGAGGATGAGATGGTTGGATGGCATCACCGACTCAATAGACATGAGTTTGAGCAAACTCCAGGAGATAGTGAAGGACAGGGAAGCCTGGCGAGCTGCAGTCCATGGGGTCACAAAGAGTCAGACACAACTGAATGACTGAACAACAGCAAATGAGAATTTGAACTTGAAACAGAGAAGAATTAAATGGAAAATACCACAGTGCATTGCAAATCATGAAAGTAAGCATTGCTTCACAAAACTCACTCAGCTATATAAAAATATATATGCGTCCACTGCACTGCACTCTGAGTTGAGTTTCTCTCTGAGTCCTGACCAAAAAATATTTGAAACGTATTCCCCTGATCCATTTTCAATATAGAACTCAACCCTCCTAGATCTAGCCAATGCTCAATCATTCCTTAATTCCTGAATTTATTAAGGGCCCATGGTGTGGAAGACTCAATGCGGGGTCCTGGGGAAACACAGATGAATGGAGCACTGTGTTAGGAATGGTCTGGCAGGAACCAGGTGTCACGCTTTAACTGGGTAATATGAGGAGAGTTTAACAAAGGAGCTATTTATCTGGTGTGAAAGGGTATAGGGAAACCTAAAGAGATAGTGCAGAACGCGGGACTATGAACAACAGAACAAGGAGCCAGAGTGACAAATATCTCAGCCTCTTTCCTCTCCCCCATCGTCTCCTGCTGGTGAGAGCCCCAGGCCAAACTAGGCCCAGAGGCCCAGGGATACAGTCCAGATGGGCAAGTGGGGTGGAGAGGGTGATGAGTGAACATGGAGAGTAGACAGAAGATGGCCTGTACAAACAAAACCCTGCTCTCTCAGAGTTTACATCTGATGAGTGAGAAGGTTATACAACCAAGAAAACCATAGTGATACAACCCTTGCTGAGAGTGGCATTCGTGAGGACTTCTGAATGCACGTGGGAAGAAGCACTTGACTATTCAAAGAAGGTGAGGGAGGGCTTTGGGAGAGAGAAGACACAGTGGTCCATCTCCACTGCCTCCCTTTCTTTGGGAACTCCTCCTCTGCAGAGGGCTCTGGGTTCCAGACACTGTGCCCTGCCCCTCTCTGTTGCAGGAACCAATCAGAGTGAGTCCCCATCCCTTGAGCACAGTGATTGGCTCAGGGAAGGTCTTAAAGCCCAGCCCCTCAGAGTTTTCCCTGGGGTGGGGTCTTCTGCTAAGGAGTTAAACTGTCTCTCGCCTTTGAAATCAGGATGCTGGGTGGTTGTAAAGTTAAAACTATCTGCTGCCATCTTTCCCTTCTCCCCAATAAATGTAAATATTCAATTGGGGGAAAAATTGAGTCAGAGCAGAGAATCTTCTTATTGGAAAATATTTTATATTATGGGTTATTTTATATTCAGACATTTATTATATTCACGATACTTTCTCTTGTTGTTTGTGTAGAGTTGAGTTTCTGTCCCAGCTCACTATGGAGATGAAACAAGATGTGCAAAAGTAGGAGATGAGAAAGTGCATGGTCTATTGGAAGACCTGCTGAGTCTGTGGCCTGGCCAGAGCTGAGGGTGCTTGTGACCTAGAGAGAGTAGGATACGGCTAACAGTGGGCTTGAGTCAGGCGCTGAATGAGGCATGTTTATCAAGGATTTTCAGCAGGGAGTGGCACAAACTGCTGTGCATTTTGGAAAGGTCGCCCTGAGAGTCAGGTGGAATACGGGCAGATGTGAGCAGGCCCGGAGGATGGGAGCTGCTGCAGAGCCTCAGGAGAAACAAGGGGCTCCAGAACTCAGCTGAGGATACTGGGGAACACAGAGCAATGCCAGGATCCAAGAGGGGTTGAGGGAGGTGAAATAGTCTCGATTAGTCTCAAGGTTCCAGTTCGGATGAGTAGGGGAATGAAAGCATAAATGGAATCATCATTTGGTTGTTTCTTACATTTCACAACTTTGAGTGTCTTTTCTCTCCCGGCCATCATTTCCTGAATCTATTCTGGGTTTATCCATCCTCTATAGAAGACATGGGGCCCTGAACAGAATTATGCCAGCTGTGGTTTGACCAGTGGAGGGGAGGACCATACACACTTAATGAATACAGCCCACGGGTCCTTCAGATTTCCTTGGAAGCCATTTCATAGTGATGACGCACGTGGAATATATTATTGTGTAAAATCCCTGAGTTGTTTTTTTTATTGTTTTTTTTGTTTGTTTGTTTGTTTTAATGGAGGCTCTGGGTCATTCTTTTTTCTTTATGGGAGACTGAACGATTTTACAAATAAGTGATCCTCTGTAAGCCATCTAAAGTACAAGCCTATACTATTAAGCTTAGCATGACTTCCCTACATCTGCAAACCATGCCTTTCTAATACTTCTAATTCAGTTTCATTCAACAACCAAGTATGGTATGAAGATTCTGGGGCAGATATTGTGGGAAATGCATGAAATGGACATATTCTTACTCTTTTCAAATAACTTAGAACCCAATGATTGATATACACACACATACGTATACATAATTTAATAAGGCACCTACATAAACGTATGTGTGTGCTCAGTCGCTTAGCCATGTCAGACTCTTTGCAACCCCGTGGTCTACAGCCCACTCGGCTCCTCTGTCCATGGAATTCTCCAGGCAAGAATACTGGAATGGGTTGCATTTCCTGCTACAGCAGCTCTTCCCAATCCAAGGATCAAACTTGCGTCTCCTGCATCAGCAGGTGGATTCTTTACCACTGTGCCACCTGGAAAGTCTATACATGCCTAAGATGAGGCACGTAGATATAAAATGATTAAATATCCAAATATCTTTGGACCAGGGTCTACTTGTGAAAGGTTAGTGTGGACTGTTGTGATTCTCTGATCTTTCCATGAAGTTCACCACAGCATCTTCACAGCTCAGCAAGTCTGAAAGGTTTCACCATGTGAACTCATTGACTGGATAATTCAGATTAGTCACTAGCCTTTCACCTCTGTGACCTTCATCCTAGAATATGTCCCCTGGGACTATGGGTTTGTACCATCCTCTGCCTTCTCTTTTCTGGAGTTGAGCTTTTGTTTATTTTCAAAAAATCTCACTAATTTCTGCAGATCCACCTTCTAAGGGGTGGTCAGAGAAAGCAGGCTCCTCTGCAGGTTTTCTGTAAACTACTTTCATCTCACTCTTCCCCCCTCGCCTTCCCTCCCCTGCAGGAAACCCCCACGTCAGTTCTCATCATCTGCGATTCCTACTGGAACCACCACCATCAACCTCTTTCCATTTTTGGTAGATCAGCACTTACTCTACTCAGTCCAGCCAGCCACGCTGTGAGTCATGCCACCAGGGTGTCCCCCACACCACAGGACATCCTCTTTCTGAAGATCCATGGGGGAGGCTGACACACAGATCTCAGCACTGTGCAACGTTTAGCGTCTATTCATTCTGCTGATAATTACTAAGCATCCACTGTGTACCCAGTACTCTGGAGGGAGGGAGCCCAGGGGAAGGAGATGGGTTACCAAGAGAAGACAGACCAGCAAGTACAGAGAAGAGGTGCAGGATTCTTGAGGCGCAGACAGCAACTCTCTCACCAGCCTTGGGGTCAGGGGAAGCTTCCTAGAGGAAGAGGCGGTGAGCTGAGCCCGGAAAGAAAGAATATAAGAGCAGGAACATGGCTGGCCCAAGAAAGAGAGAAGGAGGCTGCTCTTTGCCTAGAATGTGAGTGGCTGTTGGGAGCAGAGGAAGATGTGAGGTGATGGAGGAGCCTGGCTTCTACGGGCAGGAGGAGGCCACCGCAAAACTCTAACCAGAAGTGATGTGATCAGGCTGATCATATTTTCTGCTTCCCTGGTGGCTCAGAGGTTAAAGCGTCTGCCTGGAATGCGGAAGACCTGGGTTCGATCCCTGGGTTGGGAAGATCCCCTGGAGAAGGAAGTGGCACCCCACTCCAGTGTTCTTGCCTGGAGAATCCCAGGGACGGGGGAGCCTGGTGGGCTGCCGTCTATGGGGTCGCAAAGAGTCGGGCACGACTGAACGACTTCACTTCACTTTGATAGCTTAGAAGCTCAGAACTGAATTTGCCGCCTACTGCTAGCAACCACAGAAGGCCATCCATGTGCCATTGGAGATTAATTTACCTTTCTCTCATCTTATTATCCCTTCGCTCCCATGTCTTTATTTGTTAGCTTCTGTTGTACTCTATACAGGCTTCCCAGGTGATACTAGTGGTAAAGAACCTGCCTGCCAGTGCAGGAGACGTAAGAGGCATGGCTTCGATTCCTGGGTTGGGAAGACCCCCTGGAAGAGGGCACAGCAACCCACTCCAGTATTTTTGCCTCGAGGAGAATCCCATGAACAGAGGAGCCTGGCGGGCTACAGTCCATAGGGTCGCAAAAAGTCGGGCACAACTAAAGTGACTTAGCCCAGCACATACATACTGTATGCATCTCTGCAAATCCCATCAAAAATCAAGGGGAAAACCCATGTTGAGACAGTTACTCTCATCACACCCCTTGAGTAAAATGTCTGTATCCCCATCTTATGGAGAATCTTGAAGAGACTGAGGAATTTGCCTGTGGTCTTAGCATCATTTCATTCATTACTGGGACTTGTTCACTATCTCACTTGCCTGACAGATTTTAAATACAACGGAGGTAGAGATAGTGTCTGATATGGTTGCGGGGGGTTGGTGTCCACCTCCAGCACACACAGGGGCTGCGGCCGAGTTGCTTCCCTTCCCAACTAGGGCTGCAGGATTCCCAGACCCCCAACCACTGTCCTCTCCCCAACTGCTTTGGCATCCTGTCTGCTGTGGATAACCCCTCCCACCACATAGAGATGTTTTAAAAGAAGATCCACCATTTAACTTTTAAATACATCAAGTAACTTGTTTAGTCTCTGAATCGTGTCCAACTCTTTTGTGACCCCATGGACCATACATAGCCCACCAGGCTTCTCTGTCCACGGGGTTTCCCAGGCAAGAATACTGGAGGGGGTGGCCATTTCCTCCTCCAATATCAAGTAATGACAACAAAGAACTAGCTAGCTGCCTTTAGAACTAGACTTTTGGGACTGGAAGAAACTTGAGCGACCATTATCATCTGAGTGACTCATTTTACAGTAACGCAGATTCAGAGAGAGTGGATGTCTCCCCAAGGTCACGCCGCTGGTTAACAGCAAGTCTGGGATCAACCGCGGTTCCCACGTACCTTAAAAATGCCCTGTATGGTATTTACAGTGTCACTTTGTTCTTCTTGCAATATAAAGAGTAAAGCTTTAATTTGGCTCGCTCATAAAACTAAATGGTTTGATATATTTAGAAGGTCCGATGAGAACTTGTTTTTAAAAGATTTTAAACCACAGCCCCGTGATTTGTCCTGACCAGTATCCTGACTCAGAGACGCAGAGACAGTGGTGAAGTAAGAAAACATCCTTACGTGCTCAGGGCCACGCAGTCCTCAGCCTCACAGCACTCTCTCCCTGGGCCATCTCACCCATTCATAAGGCTTCAACCATCTCTTAACACGCGAGGGCTCCCAGGCAGCCCGGGACACAGTAGCTACCATGCTTTGGGTGTGTGTGTGCGTCGCATGCACACGCGTGTGGCAGGCAGTGTTCTAAGCACAACATATAGGTTATAGCATCACATTTGTGCCACTGCCCAATCCACTGGACAGAAGAGGAAAGCAAGGCCTGAGAGGGAAAGGACTCACCCAGGGTCACAGGTGGTAGCCCCAGCGGCCCTACCAGCTCTGCAGCTGGTCTCATTGATCAGGACAGGACTGTCCGCCTCCTCCTCCCAGGGTCTCCGCCACTACACGTGGCTGCAGGGTCCCGGGTGGACCCAGTGCCACAGCATCAATCCCAGCCCAGCCCTGCCCCCATAACCAGCCCTCCCCGTGAACATCACTCAGGATTTCTAAAGGCCAATCTGAGTACATCGGGTTGGGCCCCAGCCCTTGGTGGCCCTGAACATGACCTTGCTTCTCCCTGCCAATCAGCTGGCCATGTCTGAGGCGAGTAGCCTGGCTCAAGGCCGAAATACCTGGTTCCCGGCCAGGCAGTCTTGCTTCACGCCTCTCCGCTTCTGCTTCCTTGGAATCCCCTCTCCTCTCCTCCCTGCCCTTCCAGTAAAGCTGATCACTTCCTCCTTTGCTCCAAGGCAGCCCCTCTGGTTGATGCTCACTCAGTCCTTTTCTAGGTTCCAACCACTGACTACCCTGTCTCTCCTCTCAGGCGGCAGGGGTTTGTATCTGGCACTCAAGGCCGCATGGAACCTCGAGAAGGTATACAGGTAGAGAAGGTCTCTTTAGATGTATGTGGATGGATGGATCAGGGGAAGGAATGAATGGCAGAAAGCCTGCCAACCAGCGTTGCATGCAAACCAGTTCACTCCTGCAGGGCCATAGCCCGGCACACCTCTGATGGACCCCACATGAGCTCCTTGCCACTGCTTACATCAGCCCTACCCACCACAGCCTCATCCACCCTGACACCCCTCTCACCTCCCAGCAGGCCCCCAGTGAGGCCCCGTCAGCCCAGGACCAGAATCTCTCCCCTCAGGGCTCCTCATCCCCACTCTAAGGGCCTCCCTTAACCAAACTGGGAAGAATGGTTGGAATCTACCCACACGGTGACAGAGGCCCCACGGTCCTGGGGGGAGCATGGATGGTTTGCTCTTGCTGACGTGAGTACTTGGCAAATATTTGTGGACCAAAGGCATGAACTATACGATGACAGTCATAAAGGGGACTATAAACATTTGTTCAAGGGAGATGCAATCAACCTCTGAAAGAAAACGCTTGTAAAGACAGAACAAAGCATCACAGATGTTCACATATTTCCAGAAACCTAGGGTTTTGCAGAAGGAGTGTGTGTTCCTTGGCCAGAGTCAGTTGGGTCCCTGTCTCTTTGAGGTAAGAAGAGAAAGTGAGGGCTCAGGAGTAAGGAGGGGTCCATTGAGCCTGGTGGCCCCTAAGCCCCTGAGACACTCTGCACTCCCAGCCCGCATGTCCGTTTGCAGGTAACACGTTCACTTGTGGGTGGCCGAGGCAGCGTAGACCCTGTCTACCCATCAGCATTACTGCTTTCTGGTGAGGGGACCTCAAGGTGACGGTCATGATGCCACCTCCCAGCCAGAGAGTCCCCCCATGGATGATGAGATTGGCAAACTCATCAGACTCTTCCTCTCCCTTCTTTCCCCCCATTCCTTTCCTTCTCTCTCTCCTCTCTCTTTTTTAAAGTTATCCTCATTGAATTCACACTGTTAGGAGACGTTGAGCCATTCCAAATCTTGTCTCAACACTCTTTTCCATTTATTCATTCATTCATTCAATAGGCATCTATAGGCATTTATCTAACTTCTACAAAGTGCCAGGCAAACTGGGGGAAAATACAAAGCACCTGTTAAGAGTATCCCTGACCCTAGCAGGTGAGAGGACGAGGGCTGGGTAGACACAAGGAATCAAGGCTCTGAGAAAACAGGGGTTCCAGGCCTTCCCTGGTGGCCCAGTGGTAAAGAATCTGCTTGCCAACGTAGGAGACATGGGTTCGATTGCTGGTCTGGGAAGATCCCACGAGTTTCCGAGCTTGCGCTCTAGAGCAGCAACTCTGAACAGCACTCTAGAGTCCGGAGCCACAGCTACTGAGCCCACGTGCTGCAACGACTGAAACCCACGCACCCGTGCTCTGCAATGAGAAACCCCTGCAATGAAAAGCCCAAGCTCCACACCTAGAAAGTAGCCCCCGCTCGCCAGCACTAGAGAAACGCCCGAGCAGCAGTGAACACCAGCACAGCCAAAAATAAATAAGCAATTTACAGAAAACCCAGCTTCCAGCCAGTCATTGCTTTGAAATCCACGGCAGCTCCTCCCTAAGGTAGAGATCCCATCAGAGTCATTCAGAGCCCCCCCACCCCAGCCTCGTCTTCTCACTCCGTGACTCCCCATCCACTCTCTCAAACTCCTGCCCATGCCTCAATATTCCTGGCTCTACAGCCCCTTCCAAGCTGGAGGTAGTCACTCCTCCCCCAACACTCTCTCCTGGATTTTAGCGCTGTCACTTTTTATTGGCGTTATTTATGAGTCCACCTCGCCTCCAGGATCCTGGCCCTCAGCCCGTTGTGTCTGGTGCCTGGCGGTGCCATGGAGCCAGTCCTGGAGCCCAGGGGTCCGCTCCGAGCGCCCGATCTTAGCTGAGGGATGGAGGCAATTTACTCCCCGCTCCGCTGGCCAGTGTGCACTAGCCAGGCCTCTGAGGGGCAAGGCTGTAACATGTGCTACCCTGAGAACATTGCTCTCTGACCTTTCCTCCCAATTCCCCCGTCAATCAAAACATGATTTCCAAGGAGCACCGGCTTTTCCAGCCCGAGGGCGGCCTTAGAACACAGCTTGCTTTCTGGCCGGCGTCTGACACATCCTTTCCACTGGTCCACCTCATCCTGGAAGACTCAGTCAATTTGTTCCTTCTGGAAGCTTTTTGTGATACTCATCAACCACCCACTTCAACAGCCCAGGCACACATGACTCCTCCTTCTGTCCCTCTGTATCCTGTGTGCTTTATTCCAAAAGCCATTGGCGGCCCCTCCCTGGCTAGGAGCTCCTTAGAGGCAGATACCAGGTTGTATTCATATCTGTGGCCCCAGCATCTAAAAGGCAATACTCATTTGTTGAATGAAAAAGTGGACGAATGAACGAATGAGTGAATGCCTCTCCTCTCTCCCTCTTTCACCAAGTTTTCCCTTTCCTTTGCAATTACATGTAGGTCCAGGGTTGTTTTGTCCACCAACTGTGATCATGGAGAAGTGACTTCAGTCCCTGGGACTCAGTGTCCCCTCCGGAAGTGGAAAGGGGTGGGTAGAGCCAGAGGCTATGTAGGAAGCCCCCTCCCTTCGATCCTGTGTAAGGTGATTCTGTTGTGTGACTCTGTAGGTGTCGGCACTGCTGGGTTAGAAGACTCTCCCAAGGCCATGCTCTCTGCCCTGAGATTCCTCCCAGGAACTCTGGTATCCAGTTGATCATGTTGTCCTCTCAATTCTATAGCTTTCAAGTCTTCAAATCCCCTACATCTGCCCCAGAAGGGCTTCCCTGGTGGCTCAGATGGTACAGAATCTGTCTGCAATGTGGGCAACCCAGGTTTGATCCCTGGATCGTGAAGATTCCTTGGAGAAGGGAATGGAAACCCACTTCAGTATTCTGGCCTCGAGAATTCCATGGAAGAAGAGCCTGGCAGGCTACAGTCCAGGGGGTCACAGAGAGTCAGACATGACTGAGTGACAAACACTTTCACCCACCCCCCCCCCTTCCACCTTTCCCTTAAACCACAGCTTGAATCCCTTCTCCATTTTCTTCCACGTGGATTCTAAGTCACTGCCCCCTGTGACTGTCTCGTTCAAGTCCATCTTCTGCAAGCCCCAGACCACCAGCCCCAGAGCCTGGGCCCCAGGCCCCCTGATCTGGGGGCAGAGGCTTCTGCAGAAGCCCGCAAGGTCTAGATTTCCTGCTGGAACCCAGAGTCCTCAACATCAACAGTTTCCTTCCACAAGGCTGTGTGATTCTACCTCCCGTGTTTTTCTCAAACTCCCAGCATCTGCTGTTTGTCCTTTCTGTTCAAACACCCTCCTCCTAATCCACAGGGGACAAATTTGGCTAGTAGGAGGGACTTTCAGCTTCTCAACACCTGCGGATCCATCTGTATCTGCCTCCACCTTCACTCTTTCCTGCCCTTTCTCTGAGAAGACCTGATTCCTCCCCCTGTGCTGTGGTCCAGAACAAACCTGATCCATATCGGATCTGTTCCTTTAGCTCTAACCTTTGTGCTCTGTTGCCTGTGCTTGTCAGGCTGGACCTTTTGTCCAAAAGATGTTGCCGATAGCCTGAAATCCACATGATAGCCCATTGTCAAGGCTCTGACCTTTAAAGGTATAACATTTTTCCATTCATACAGAGATAAGAAGTTGTAGAACAGAGAATACGATTTGTCTTGTTGGAGGTTTATAGGAACACAGTGACCAGACCTACATGGACAACTGCAAGAACAAAGGATTCAGGTACCAAGAAGTTTGCAATAACCAGCCACAACCCCTCCCCTTTTAGTATAAAAGAAGCCTGACTTCTAACTCAGGTAGTATGGTTCCTCGGACAGTAGTTCACCATCTTCTCCATTTGCTGGCTTTCTGAATAAAGCCGCCATTCCTTGCCCTAACAGTTCATCTCTCGAGTCATTGATCTGTGTGGGCAGCAGTACAGGCTTGGACTCGGTCACAAAACGACTCTCGCTGTCTTCAGCTGCAATGGACAAGGTGGGCTAAATGCTGTAATGACTCCCCCAACCCTCTATGATGTCTGGGGCTCAGCACAGTTTGCAGTCCTCCCCACGCCCTCACTGCCCTCCCCTTTCTCTTGGGGCTGCACACTCAGAAAGCGTGGAAGATCCCCTGGGGCCACATCTATAGGTGTCACACATCCCTTCTGCTTGCCATCTATGGGCAAGGCAGGGCGCATGTTACAGCAGGGAAGTGGGAAGGTAGTCTGGCTGTGCCCCGAAAGAAGAGGAAAACGTGGGCATGATGAGCACAAGCATCTCCACCAGCTAGCCCCCAGGCCAGAGGCGGGGCGGGTGAGAGGAAATCTCCACCTGGATTCCCTACAAGTTCCCCACTCTACACATTCAAAACTGAACTCTGTTAGGTTCCCAGACTGGTTCTGTCTTCTTATTCCCATCCTGGGGGTGGTGCGATCACTCACCCATCCAATTCCCTGACCTCAAGTCTCCTATACTCTTCCCCCACCCCTGGTGTTTCTTAGACTTCTCTCCTGCACCTGATCTATTTCAGCGGTTGAATAACAGATTTCTCCTGTATAGGCCATCCCACCTTGATTTTTTTCTGAAAGGTACCTTATAGTGTGTTCCTTGCTGCTATTCCTTAGCGTGACTATGGGAGCCTCTCCCACAATTCAAAGGCTAGAGGGGATCCAGAGGCTAGAGCCCGCCCTCTCCTGCCTCGCACCCCACCAGCCTGCACTTCAGTTAGAGGAATCAGCCTCAAGTTGCCACTCCTCTCAACACGCTCACAAGATGCCTCCAACACTGCTGCCCGCTCCCTCTTGCCGACTTGTCCTATTAATAGAAGGCACAGCTCAAGTACCACGTTCCCAGGGAGGCTTCAAGGTCCTCCCCAGATGGAGCTGACCACCACCTCCACGTAAATTATAGTTGGTCATTAACAGGTGGACTCAACCATGTGGACCAGTTAAACATTGTGTCCTTCATCTACAGTACAAGTAAAATTTTTACATGCTAATAAATTCAATTTGAAACCTTGGGAGGTGGTTCTTTCTTCCTTTCTTCCTTCCTTTCTCTTTCTTTCTTTCTTTTCCTCCCTCCTTCCCTTCCATCCTTTATTGTGAGACAGATTTATCACTCCTATAGAATTTTAAAAATTCAAAGTATACAGCAATAATCATTTCTTCCAAAATTCAAAGAAGTCAGTTCAGTTCAGTTCAGTCGCTCAGTCGTGTCTGACTCTTTGTGACTCCATGAATTGCAGCACGCCAGGCCTCCCTGTCCATCACCAACTCCTGGAGTTCACTCAAACTCACATCCATCGAGTTGGTGATGCCATCCAGCCATCTCATCCTCTGTTGTCCCCTTTTCCTCCTGCCCTCAATCCCTCCCAGCATCAGAGTCTTTTCCAATGAGTCAGCTCTTCGCGTGAGGTGGCCAAAGTACTGGAGTTTCAGCTTTAGCATCATTCCTTCCAAAGAAATCCCAGGGCTGATCTGCTTTAGAATGGACTGGTTGGATCTCCTTGCAGTAAGTATACTACAGTAATTATTCCTATGGGGAAAAAGAAAGTAAACATAATTCCAAACTGTTGCAAGGAAACGGAGGAAAGACCTGTACTAGTTAGGGATCCTCTTGTTTCCCAAGTGGTGCTAATGGTAAAGAATCCACCTGCCAATACAGGAGATGCTAGAGATGCGGGTTCGATCCCTGGGTCGGGAAGACCCTCTGGAGGAGGAAATGGCAACCCATTTCAGGATTCTTGCCTGGAGAATTCCATGGACAGAGGAGCCTGGCGGGGCTACAGTCCATGGGGTTGCAAAGAGTTGGACACAACTGAGCGACTGAACCCTTTGACTTTCCCAATTTCTGTACCTTTTCTTCCCTTTCCTTTTTATTGAAAAACTGGACTCATTCTTTCCTGAGCCCACCTTTATCTTGAAAGCCTTCATCAAACATAGCAACAGGTTACTAACTTTCTGACCCTTCAGAAACACAGGCTCCCTGGGCACCTGAGGGGCTACAGGCAACAGTTTTACAAAATGTGTTACCACTTCCAGTATGGGTCTCAAACTCTCTTACCTCCAATGGTTTTATCACTGGCTGCCGTCGATGCCACAGTCAAATTTCTGTTCTGACGGCAACACCCCAGTTCAGCATCATTTCTGTGTTAGCCTTGGATCAGCCCCCGAGACAAACAGATTCTCAGATGTCTGAAGGCTGACACACTCCAGCTTATGGGACTGCAGGCTGGTTCCAGATTAGTGGGGGAGGACACTCAGTCATTCACACACCCAGGCTGAGAGAGGCTCTGTCACACCCAAGGGCCCCAGGTCTTCCCCACGGGGTCAGTGGAACAAGCATGGCAGACTGTGTGTGTGTGTGTGTGTTTTTAATGGCACATCACGCAGGATTTTAATGCCCCGACCTGGAATCGGACCTGTACTCCTTGCTGTGGAAGATCCCTGGGCACCGGAGGGGCTACAGGCACCAGTTTTACAAAATGTGTTACCACTTCCAGTATGGGTCTCAAACTCTCTTACCGCCAATGGTTTTATCACTGGCTGCCGTCGATGCCACAGTCAAATTTCTGTTCTTATGGCAACACCCCAGTTCAGCATCATTTCTGTGTTAGCCTTGGATCAGCCCCCGAGACAAACAGATTCTCAGATGTCTGAAGGCTGACACACTCCAGCTTATGGGACTGCAGGCTGGTTCCAGATTAGTGGGGGAGGACACTCAGTCATTCACACACCCAGGCTGAGAGAGGCTCTGTCACACCCAAGGGCCCCAGGTCTTCCCCACGGGGTCAGTGGAACAAGCATGGCAGACTGTGTGTGTGTGTGTGTGTTTTTAATGGCACATCACGCAGGATTTTAATGCCCCGACCTGGAATCGGACCTGTACTCCTTGCTGTGGAAGTGCCGAATCTTAACCACTGGACCACCAGGGAAGTCCTCAGATTGGTTTTTTTACGGCCGAGTGTTCATCACTTTAGCTCTCAATCCATTGGCTAAAACTGAGTTCCAGGTTGCACCGAATTTCAAAGGGCTGGGAGGTATGATTCAGCTGTGTGTCCAAGTAGAGAGGAAATGGTTTCTAGGGAGACCAACTTCTCCCAGCTTGCCTGGGACTTTCCTGGTTGTAGCACTGAAAGTCCCACTTCCAGGAATCACTCTCAATTCCCCAGCAAACCAGGACAGTGGGTCAGTCTGTCTCCATCTCTGTCTCAAGGAGAGAAAACACAGACTTCTGTTTTCTTGGTCCCCTAGTCTGCATTGCAGAGAAGGCAATGGCACCTCACTTCAGTGCTCTTGCCTGGCAAATCCCATGGATGGAGAAGCCTGGTGGGCTGGAGTCTATCGGGTCGCTGAGTCGGACACGACTGAGCGACTTCACTTTCACTTTCACTTTCACACATTGGAGAAGGCAATGGCAACCCACTCCAGTGTTCTTGCCTGGAGAATCCCAGGGACAGGGGAGCCTGGTGGGCTGCCGTCTATGGGGTCGCACAGAGTCGGACATGACTGAAGCGACTTAGCAGCAGCAGCAGCAAGTCTGCGTTGACTGCAGACCACTACCCAGACATGCTTGAGTATACCCAACACAAAAGGGCAGATTGTTTTACTGAAATACAAGTTATTCCTGGAACTTTGAAGCATGTGTGATATAACCCTGTAGTACACACATCCGCTAACATCTTTGTCCTTAAATGAGTCAGTTGTAAACTGTAGTGGAGGAGTCATACTCCCCTGAGGAATTGCTACCAATTTAACAACTGTTCCTAAAAGAACTCCCAGAAATATTTCTGTTGAAGGATTCATCTGAAAAGAGAAGAGTGATTCAGGTATTTTGTCACATAAGGCAAATTTCTCCAGAAAACAAAGTACCTCGTATCTCTAATAGGCGATATTTGGGCTGCCCTTTAGGGCTGAGACTCTGTACTCCTTTCTAGTATAAAGAACAAGCCACAGGGGACTTCCCTGGTGGTATAGCAGTTGAGACTTCATCCCTTAATGCGGGGGGTGAGAGTTTGATCCCTGGTTAGAGTTTGATCCCATATGGAGCTAAGACCCCATATGTTTCATGGCCAAAACACCAAAACATAAAACAGAAGCAGTATATTAACAAATTCAACAAAGACTTTCAAAAATGGTCCACATTGAAAAAAAAAAGCCAGGAGGGTACTTGGGAAAGGGTCTTTGAAGAAATTCACACATAGCTCCCCAGACAGCCTGTGCCCATTTTCTCTACTCAAAAGAGAAGTTTTCTGCTTTGTTTTGTGCTGAAGGAATGAGCTGCCATTTAGGGTAGGAGTCTGGTTCTTGCAGATCTAGAAAGGAGGGAGCGGACATTTGCAGCCCGTGGGCCAGATCAGCAGAGTAGCCGTGCTTTTGTTTGGTCTGCACAATGTCTAAAATCAGGAATTTCAGACAGAGCCTGGATTTCTGGATCTTGAAAAACGTGAAAATCTGGCAACACAGAGCTTGAGTTCGCACACAGCAACGATCGCATGGAGTTGAGCAGCACAGGCTCCGGGTGTGTGTGGCTGGAGAGTACTCTCGAGGCTGCAGTCATCAGCACTTTCCATTGTCTGGCCTCACTTCACTCAAGGGACTTCTCTGTCACATGCTACAGATATCTGGGTCCAAAACACCTGGATTAAAGCACAGATTTATGTTGTAATAGTGCAGTAATTTTTGCACACTTTAAAATGGCCACTAAACCTTTAAAACAGCTGTTGATAAAGTTGGATTACCGACCCCAGTGACTCTGGCCTGCCCAGCCATCCATAGCACTGTTTTAACTAGAACTTCTTTCCATAAGGAAATCAATCATGTAAGACATACATTCCACCTGTAATTGTGTATTTACTTCTAACAATATGACTTTCAAACAATTCCCAATAAATTCTTTCTAATCAAATAGCTGCCTTATGTATAATTTCTTAGATATAGAAAGAATGGTATATTTCTGTCCCCATTCCAAGAAAAGGCATTTTTTAGTGCCTTTTTGTAATAAAATTTTAACATCTACCACTGTTATCCCAATGCTAAATAAAAGCTAATAGAAAATAAAGTGAAAGTCACTCAGTCATGTCTGACTCTGTGACCCCATGGACTATACAGTCCATGGAATTCTCCAGGCACGAATACTGGAGTAGGTAGCCTTTCCCTTCTCCAGCAGATCTTCCCAACCCAGGAATCAAACTGGGTTGAAAACTGGTAGAAAAACTAAGTATGATATAATCAATTAAACAGCAACCCACAAGCCAACAAAGGCCTAATCAAGTCTGTAATCAATCCTGCCTTGCAGGCAGATTCTTTACCAACTGAGCTATCAGGGAAGCTCAGAAAATAAAACTGCCACACCTTTATTCCTGCAAAAAAAAAATACAAAATTAAATATACAAATAAACAAGAGGATGAATGACTCAAAAAGAAGACAAGGCTAACATTTCTTGACCCATTTGCTTTGAATCAATCTGTGTTTACAGCGTTCCCTTACAAAAGAAATAAAACCTATGGAGATAGTATGTCCCCATTTTAGCATGAGGAAACAGACCAGTATGTAAAGGAACCTGCCCAACGTCACCTTGCTAGTAAACCTAGCAAAGTTAGGATTAACACCAAATTAATTTAGCCCATGAAGTTAAATAAATAAATAAAACAGCACTCTCCTCCCAAAAGTTCCAGTGAAATAGTCACTGGAAAAAGCGGAGGACTGTAGCATCTTGTGGCAGGACAGCATCTTCGTAATCTGATCCAGCTCCATATTTTACTGATGAGAAAGTGGGTAGAAGGTCCCATTCAAAAGGTCGAAGAGCTAGTTTCTGCAGTGCCAGGCCTGGAAGGCGGAGCTCTTCATCTCTGCTCTGTGGCAGGCGCTCTTATTTAAGAGGGAGGAGACTTCATTTTTCTCTACCTCCATTTCTAATCTTTGGGTCAATATTGCTGTTGGAATGGTTGTGAAGTTGATGGCTAAAGGCTGCCAGGCCCCTGGTAGCTTCAGCTACTCATTTTACATAAAAGTAAGGGCAGAGCAGTGTTTGTGGAAATTAAGTTTTCATTTCTAATCTGTTATGTGTGTGTTAGTCGCTCAGTCGTGTCTGACTCTTTGCAATCCCAAAGACTGCAGCTGGCCGGGCTCCTCTGTCCACAGAATTCTCCAAGCAAAAATACTGGATTGGGTAGTCATTCCCTTCTCCAGGGGATCTTCTCAAACCAGGGAACAAACCCAGGTCTCTTGCAGTGCAGGCAAATTCTTTCCCCACTTCAGTTATAATGAATATCTCTACATATCTTGTATCAATTTAAAATTGATCATGGCATTATGCATTTATCACATAATTAAAAATAAATTTTTGTTTTTAAACTATGCAAAAAAAGAGGCACAGAATTAATGAGTTATAAGCATTGTGAATTTGAAACAGAAAGCAGACATTCATTAAAATCACGTAAGATTCCTTGTTCTCCCTTCCCCGAATGGTGGTTTCTCCTGCTGCAATTGATGTCAGGCACACCCAAGGCTGGGCAACATTCTGTCCCCCTTAAAAATCTCTCCCGCTCCAGAAAAACTAAGTATGATATAATCAATTAAACAGCAACCCACAAGCCAACAAAGGCCTAATCAAGTCTGTAAGCAGACAGTAAAAATGCCCTTTAAAATTACTTAAAACATGTTTAGTAATAACTAAAATGAACATGCATAAAAAAACATCTTTTAATAATTCATTCTTATTTCACGTACAATATTCAGCTCCCAAAACAGCATGGGAGTCTTGCACTTTTAATAAAAAAGGTCCCCAATTCCATTAAATAATGAAGAAAGTTCTGCCTTAATGATCCATTGACATGAATTTTTTCAAATTTCCCACAATTACGATCTTTGCTATTGAAGAGCTTCGTTAAAAATATAAAAGATGAAATGGTTAAGGATTTAGAATCAGTGTAGCTTTCTTAAGGAAATGGGATTACTACCTGAGTATCCCTTTGTCAGTTATTAATATATAACCTTCATGTGAGTATGACAAGGATTGTTTTAAGCCCTCAAGTTTCCCCAACCATCTTCATGGTCACCGCCCCCTCCTACGGCAGTTGGCAGTTCAGTGCTTCAGTAGGAGCTAGGTTGCCCAGCGGGTCACTTTGAGCCCCGCTCATACACCCAGTCCAGTCCTTTCCGGGGAACTCTGATGTTCCCTCCATCCACCCATCAACCTTCCATCAGTTCTACCTTAGAGAAAGATTCAGCAAAGTTGAGTCCTGTCCTGCAAGAGCCTGAGAAAACCTTGGAGCTGAGGAATGCTGCTTCTCTAGTGGAGGTAGTTACTGAGGTGCTGGGGCTGCAGGGCTGAAAACTCACCCTGTTCATCTCTGCTCAGTGGCATGGCTCCTGCAACAGAATGGGACCCTGCAGGCTCACTTCTCAGGTGCCAACTTGCTTTAGGATTCCATGTTTAGAACTTTGACTTATTTTAGTCTTAAGGAAACAAGGGGAGGGGACTCCCTTGTTCATCTGGTCCTTCCTCAAACTCAGTATAAAGGAAGCCACTGGAATTTTCCTATCTTTTGTTTGGGCATCCCTAGGAGCTGGGACAGAGAAGGCAATGGCACTCCACTCCAGTACTCTTGCCTGGAAAATCCCATGGACAGAGGAGCCTGGTAGGCTGCAGTCTATGGGGTCACTAAGAGTCGGACATGACTGAGTGACTTGACTTTCACTTTTCACTTTCATGCATTGGAGAAGGAAATGGCAACCCACTCCAGTGTTCTTGCCTGGAGAATCCCAGGGACAGAGGAGCCTGGCGGGCTGCCGTCTGTGGGGTCACACAGAGTCGGATATGACTGAAGTGACTTAGGAGCAGCAGCAGCAGCAGGAGCTGGGAACTCAATCCACACTAGGAAAGGCATCCATTCTCAGAGTTCTTGAAGTGGAAATCAGATTCTCTCTCTAAGCCCCACCTTCTGATCCTAGAGCTGCTTGTTGGGATTATACGCGGAGTAAGGTTCATTCCCCTCAGCCGGTAAACACTAGAAGATTAAGACTTCCATGGACTCCCAGAGTTTTAAAGCCACAGAGGCACTCAAGAGATTTTTTTCAGCACCCTCCCATCAGCTGTGAATGGGGAAAGCCACTTCTCCAGGTCACACAACCAGTCTGAAGGACCAAGCTCTTGCCTCCTTGTCTCTTCCCTTACTACCTGAAAGAATGCAATGTCAGATTCCTTATGCTTCTCCAGTCAAACCATGAGCATCACTACTTTGCCCAACCCTTTCACCCCCCTTCAGAATTTCACCAAATTGTTTTAACTTTGGCTGGAAATGTTGTGGAAATGACTACCATTACATTAACACTGTAACGTAAAAACACTTGTTTATCAACATTTTGTATGCTTTATTGAAAGTTGACAAGTGCAACAGTTAAATACAGTAACACCTTACAGCTGTGTAGAGAACATGCACAGAAACGTATGCCGATAACTACTATACAGGGAATATGCAGAAACCCCTACCGGAAATCCACTAGCTAGAACTCCGCAGTTTTCAAAGTATTCAACCAGTTCAATCAAAGGATTTCAGTGAACAGGGAGTGACTTCAAGATACTCAGCAGCTAGAAGATTGCAGATTACACAAAGTGACTAACTGTGCCAAATTCTTAAAATCTCTTTAGGGAGGTGTGTTTTGCTTCATGGGTTTTTCATGGAGATCGCTATATAAAAGACGATCCACACCTCTTCAGACAGCCAATGAAACACCTAAATTGCAATCTGTACAACCTAAATAGTAGTTACAGTCCTCTATTGTACAAAATAGTTACACTACATACACAAGTATACAATGAGCAAAACAACCTTCATGGTAAGAGAGCTTAGGTCCCAGCTACCTGTCACCATTTAGTCACGCTAACAGTTTTGTGTCACCCACTGTTTCGGAAAGAGGCACAGTACAATTTTTTTTATAATGGATTCTGGTGACAGTCGTCGTTTGTACAATGAGCTATGTTTTCCCCTCATCTTAGGTGAGACTAAGCTTCACTCTTGACCTTCACCTCCCTTTCCAGTTCCTCTCGGGGGAGGAGAGGAAAGTCCAGTGGCAAGCTCCTCTGCTTCGGAACCCCATGGAGTACACTACTGTGCAAGCAGGAAGAACTCTTGGAGGTGGGGGGGTGGGGAGCAGAGGTCGGGGGTGGAAAGGCACAACAGCTCCTCAAAATGAATGAAACCATTTCTCACGTTTCTGCCAAGCTGCATGAGGTCCCAGTATATCCATGCTAATCCTCTGATTAACCTTTAACTCACCCAACTAAGAAACTTCTTCAAGCCAAAAGCATATGAGTGTTTAATACTGGAAAAGAGAGAAAATGGCATGTGTCAGTCTCACGTCTCTTTTGCAGCGAGCAATGAAATGGGTGACGGTGGGGGCGGACCCCTCCCCTAGTACATCTTCTCAGGTCTGTTCAGTTCAGACCACAGCAGCCAGTTCTTCGGGGGCTGGGATGGCTACGCAGTTGGTCCTGAGCCCTGGGACGCTGGCTGACCGGGGACTGTGTGGTCCCCTGTGGCTGTGTGGTGGCAGGGGGCGAGCCAGTCTGCAGCTGGGCCTGGAACTGGGCAAGCTGCTCGGGACTGGCCAGTGTCTTCAGCAGATTGTTCTCCTGCTCCAGCTGGGAATTTTTCTCTATGAGTTCCTTGATCTGTTCCTTGAGGACCTCCACTTCCTCTCTAACTGCATACATCAAATGGCTTTTCACCAGATCCTGAAAGAGAGAGAAGGAAGAAGGGTGAGGGAGAAAGGTTTAACGTTCTATTGACTGTTTCCCGGACTCTGAATTGTTAAAACATTTTGCATGTCTCTCCCTAACCACTGACATATCCTGCCTTTAGAGGTTCATTTAACAGGCTCCAGGGAAAAAGACGGAATACCACTCTTAACTGTACTTCAGTTTAACGTATAAGTGATCAAGGTTTTGCTTTCCTTGCAGCCGTTGGCCAGGAATGCCTACGCTCAGGTTTCCTATTCGAGATGGCAAAATGCAGCCATGCTCCAGCTCGGTGCAGAAAGAAGCCGGGCCCAGGGATGTCCAGCCCCGAGCAACGGGAGCCACGACCCCGCCCCCAAGCCCCTCCCTCCGCCCGCTGGACCGCCTCCTTCAGCACCGGCTGCAGCCAGTTCCTACAGAGCGTGCTGCCGCATTTTCCTCCCCCCCCCCCCCCTTTTCGTGATTAAGCTGACATCACAGAAACCTGGGCAGCCGTCGCAGCCAATGGGTGCTCGAGTTATTTATAGCTCCGAATTAAAGGTTTCAGAGTTTGCCTAGCAACAGTGGGCAGAGAATCCCGTGAGAAGAGCCACAGGCGCTGCTCCAATAACAAAGAACGGCCAAGGCGGAAATAAAAAATGGGAGAAATCCAGGCGCAGGCTGAGACGGTGAAACTTTTCTCCGGCTTTTCTTCACTGTGCAGGAGCCTCCACCACTGGGGATCCGTTTGGCCCTGTGTAGGAGGCTTCTTCCCGAGACCCCCACTTCTGGGGCCCTCCCCGCTCCCGGCTCCGCGGTAAACCTTAGGATCCCTAGGAAAGCCACATCACTAGCGATGTGCCCAAGACCGAAGGACACGCTGGGCCAGCGCTTTCCCAGAGAAGAGCCACAGGCGCTGCTCCAATAACAAAGAACGGCCAAGGCGGAAATAAAAAATGGGAGAAATCCAGGCGCAGGCTGAGACGGTGAAACTTTTCTCCGGCTTTTCTTCACTGTGCAGGAGCCTCCACCACTGGGGATCCGTTTGGCCCTGTGTAGGAGGCTTCTTCCCGAGACCCCCACTTCTGGGGCCCTCCCCGCTCCCGGCTCCGCGGTAAACCTTAGGATCCCTAGGAAAGCCACATCACTAGCGATGTGCCCAAGACCGAAGGACACGCTGGGCCAGCGCTTTCCCAGCAATTCCCCCAGCAAAAAAGGGGGCAGGCACCTCTGCCAAAATCTTGATGGTTGTTTGAAATCGGTCCTGGAAAGAAAATCGAATACCCACAGGGTCTCTTTCTCTCTCCTTAGCAGCCCCAGTATGTGGCTTCATGCTGGCAGAATGGAGACAGTGCCGGCATTTCTAAATGTATGGAAAGCAGTCATCATCTTCTACGGATGCGCTCCTTTCATCCCAAGACACCCTGCATTTTGTACTGTGCCCACATTTAGTACAAACGATTTTTAAAACAGTACATACCATAGCTTGCTCGATTTTGTTGTCAATAGCTACCACACTTGCACCAGATGAGCTGAAAAAGAGAAGGAAAAAAAAATCAATAAATGAGATCTTTTTTTCCTATCTCAGACAAAAAGAATTCCTTAATTCTGTGGTGTTACTAACATCATTTTCTGAACATTCTTTAATGCTATGTAATGTATCACCCTCCAGAAAACACCAGCTACTCTCTTCCTAACGAATATCCAGACATTTCCCTATTTTAGTGAGCCACAAAGGCTAAATTACATAATGTGGTAAAACACTGTGCTCTGGCCAGACCTGCAAAAACAAGGCTATTCGGAACATTTCAAAAAGCAACATCCATGTCACCGTTGCCTCTCGCAATGGACAAAGGAATTCGCCGGGCTATCTTTCACCTGCATTATTACAAGCATCTCACGAGTAAATTTTTAAAAGTATCCCAGCCGACATTTACCTATTGTCAAGTCTCACAGAGGCGTTTTCGGTCCCGAGCAAGGATGACAAGAAAGAAATTGAAAAATGTCTCAGTTGGTAAACTCCTAGATCCATCGCCACTGGTCTACACCATTGGGATTTCATGCAATTGCAGCCAAAAACACCCTCGCAGGAAAAAAAAAAAGAGGGAATACTAGCCGCCTTGTTGGGGCTAGATAAAAATCTTCTAGCTTTATGCAGCTCGGGGAGAAACAGAAACGGCAGCACTAATTGAAAGAAGCCCGGCTTCTGGGGCTTGGAGATTCCGGGAAGACGCAGATCCCACTGCTGGGCGGAAAGGCTCCCTGGTCAGCAGCCGGACTCAACTAGGCTCTAGTCTAGGGCTCCCAGTCTCCGTGCAAAATATATGCAGGAAAGAGCCACGCCGATTGGCCAGCGCGCCGCCGGATCCGCCCCCTCCTCACTTTCCCGCCCTCCTCCCTCTGCCCCGCCCCTCCCCA
>SJXQ01003955.1:0-17556 GCA_006408695.1 Aepyceros melampus | reverse complement strand
CACCCCGCCCCCAGCCTCCCCACCGGCTCCTCGGGTGGGCTGGCCCAGGCCCCAGCCTCAGGGGCTGAGAAGCGGGCCGCAGGGGCCTCCAAGATCAAGAAAAAACCGAGCAGTGCTCAGGCGGAAAACGCCGAGGGGTCCTGAAAATGCGATTAGGGCTCCGCACGTGCTTACGTTTAAGGGAGTCAGACCCCGTCCCTGGAGCTGTCTGTCCCCGTGGCTGCCGAACGGCGAAAGCTGCTTATTTGCAACCAGAACCGTCTGAGCTACTGGGCATGCCCAGTCCCAGCACTTAAAGACTAGCAGGAGCTGGAGTATCTCGATTTCAATTATCTCGTTGTAACAGGCAGCAGTAATTGGAGGACTTTAAGGGTGGTTTTATTTATAAAGATAACTATATTGTAATAATACTTTTTTTTAAGCTAGTGAATTTTAGAGGAAAAAAGTCATATTTCCTTTTTGAGAGATTCTACCTTTCTATGAATTTATCAATTATGTGTAGAAACAAAAAAACAGTACATAGTCTTTGCTACGCATATATAAATTGGGGCCAAAAGGAATCTATCAGATGAAATGAGGTCTCAAAAGTTCCCATTGCCATAAACCTTAAAATTGCATTTCCTTCCGTGTATAGCTAGGGGGGAAAAAAAACCCCACAGGTTGAATCCTTCCTACATAGATCTATTTTCACTTTTAAGTCCCTAAGGCAAGTTTTTAGATGTTAAGTGCAATTTCTATAAGAGTCAGTCCTTTGAGCCTTCTTACATCAGCGGAACTGAAATACTGTAAAGTCTGTATGTCAACCTTATAGCCACACTGACCAAATAATTCCCTTCTCTAAACCAAAATTAAAAGATCTGAGTGTGAAATAGCTTAACTCGTTACATAATTTTCTTCTATTAATTTAAAATATTTGTAAGAATGTACCGAGTTTAAAGTTTAATATACTATAAGTCTAAGGCCTTAGAGTCACTTTATTATAGGTTATAAACAGCTTGCAATTCAGTACGTTTAAGAAGGTACATTAAGCCTCTACAATACTGCCCTCTAATGGCATAATCCTATAAAAACAGAAACAAAAAACTTTATACTAAAGACTTTCAAATAAGCAAATTGTATCATCACAAATAATTCCAACATAAAACAACCACATAACATATATAGTTACGTATTCTATTTACATACATACACACACAAACCCACATATGGTCTTTCCTCTCTCAAACATTCTCTCTTAAAAAGAACCCTTTAATTTAGCAAATTTTAAGTTGCTAGTGGAGCCTCTTAGATAGTCTTTGAAGTTGACCCAATGTTGGCAGAGTGTGTTTGGTTTTAGAAACTGTCCAGAATGGTTAGGTACCAAATCTGGTAAATGTGGAAGCTGATGAAAGGGTAATTAATTCTCTTTGGAGTTAAAAAACCAAGGCAGTATCATTCTTTGTTATTGTAAGGTTTATATTGTTCTCTAAACTTTAAGGCTTTGCTTTTGAATAACAAATGATATTCAAGTGCTATTCAAATATGTGTTGGCATATTTATAATTTACAAAAATTATATATGATACAAATTTATTTTCAAAAGGAAAACAGTAAGTGGAAGCTCAAAAAACACAATTTGGGAAGCAGATATGTGGTCTGTATGTCTATGAATCTAGGCACAATTATTTACATTATAGTTTCTATATATTTTGAAAGTTACATACACACACACACAAACCTACATATGGTCTTTCCTATCTCAAACATTCTCTCTTAAGCAGAATCCTTTAATTTAGGAAATTTTAAGTTGCTAAGTTGCTAGTTATCATTATGTGATTAAGTCATTTACAGATTTAAATGGAAGGTCAACTGCACAGGAAAAAGTAAAGCATCACTTAAGTTGTAAAAAGAGCTTAAAAAAAACAAAACTCTAAGATCATATACAGAAAAGAATTTTAAATTCCCACTTGTTTAAGAAGATTAATAAATTAACTGAATTTTATTTATTCATGATGTTCTTGAAAATAGAAAGTTACAAGCTGGTCATGTTTTCATTTCATTCATTCCACTGATCATCCAAGTATTATAAGCTAATAGAAGCCAATATCCGAATTGCAGTCTGTTTACCCCATATCTCTACAGTGGGACATTATGGTCATCACCAACACTTTTCTCTTTTAGACACACTTGCAAGAAACATCCTTGCACATATACCCTTGAACATCTGTAATATATTTCTGGAGAATCTGCTGGGAAAAAAGATAATTAGAAATCTATTTCTTTTCCTATCTTTTCTATACATGTGCTAGGCTCCTTTAAGATAGATTTTATTTTTAACTAGAGAAAAAATTTTAATCTCTATGAATGTTATAGTCTTTATTAGATTTGTTAAGTTTGACTTTCTTTTTTGTGACTTTTTATTCTGTACACACACACACACACACACACACACACACACACAACTGATTAATGATGGTATGACAGTTTCAGGTGAATAGCAAAGGGACTCAGCCATACATAGACAAACAAGTATCCACTCTCCCTGGGGGAAAGGTTGGGGGGAAGGGGAGAGTTAAGGAGTGTGGGATGGACATGTACACACAGATATATTTAAAATGTATACCCTACAAGGACCTACTGTATAGAGCATGGAACTCTGCTCAATGTTATGTGGTAGCTTGGATAAGACAGATTTTAAATGAAAAACTGAAGACATAATTTCAAAAAGAAGGCAACGAGACTAGAGATCTCTGTAGAGGAGAGTCCACGGGTCAGGAATGTCTGAGGCCCAGAAGACTAAAATTACTTTCCAGCTCTTCCATTTGCAAAATAGAACATCTGTGAGTTTAGTGCCCTGAGTTTAACCAAGGACAGGATAAACACTTGCATGGCTCCAGGAGAGACCCCTGAAGGCATGGATGATACTAGTCCCCTTCAGACACTGGGCAGAGTCAAGAGGTCTCACTCCAGTGGGGAATCTGGACCACAGGAAAAAGCCCGGACCTTTAAGACTGGGTGGTTATCTGTTGTTGATTTTGTTGTTCTGTTCTGTTTCGCCTAAGTGCCTTTCTACCTGGATTCCAGTTCAATACTTCTGCATATTAATAGCACATATGCTAATTCAGTGACACGTGCTCTTCTTCCAAACTTGATAGGTACAATATAGGTAAAGACCCTGATGCTGGGAAAGATTGAGGGCAAGAGGAGAAGGGGGAGGCAGAGGATGAGACGGTTGGATGGCATCACTGACTCAATGGACATGAGGCTGAGTAAACCCCGGAAGTTGGTGATGGACAGGGAGGCCTGGCATGCTGCAGTCCACGGGGTCACAGAGTCAGACAAGGCTTAGCGACTGAACAACAGCAACAACAGTACAGGTACAGCTGGTGGCCCACCACTCAAACAAGATAACCTGTCTGTCCCTCTGTCCAAACTCCTTGAAGTCCCTTTCAGACACTGGGCAGAGTCAAGAGGTCTCACTCCAGTGGGGAATCTGGACCACAGGAAAAAGCCCGGACCTTTAAGACTGGGTGGTTATCTGTTGTTGATTTTGTTGTTCTGTTCTGTTTTGCCTAAGTGCCTTTTTACCTGGATTCCAGTTCAATCACTTCTGCATATTAATAGCACATATGCTAATTCAGTGACACGTGCTCTTCTTCCAAACTTGATAGGTACAATATAGGTAAAGACCCTGATGCTGGGAAAGATTGAGGGCAAGAGGAGAAGGGGGAGGCAGAGGATGAGACGGTTGGATGGCATCACTGACTCAATGGACATGAGGTTGAGTAAACCCCGGAAGTTGGTGATGGACAGGGAGGCCTGGCGTGCTGCAGTCCACGGGGTCACAGAGTCAGACAAGGCTTAGCGACTGAACAACAGCAACAACAGTACAGGTACAGCTGGTGGCCCACCACTCAAACAAGATAACCTGTCTGTCCCTTTGTCCAAACTCCTTGCAAACCTAAACTGACTGCCGCAGAAGAGGCTAAAGCACAGAACCCCGAGCTTGACTGAACAGCTGTTGTCTAGGGACTGCTCGCTACCTTCCCTTTCTAGTCCACTCTCCCTAGGTGCTGGGGGTCATTTTACCAGGTTTAGCAAATGAAGCTACAGGACTCCAAGTTAAAGCTGAATTGCAGATAAACCATGAATAATGTTTTATTGTTTGGGTCCTGCACAATGTTGGAATAAGAAAGAATGTCAAAAAAAATTAAGAAAAATTCAACCACACTTTAAATTTCCTTGATTTCCATTGAAAAAGATGGAAGATAAAAGTTGAGAAAATCTTCCCCAAAATAACAGAACAAAAGAAACAGAGATGGAAACATGAGATCCAAGACACTAAACAGGTCCATCTAGGAGGAGGTCCAAGAGCAAAACAGAATGAACTCCAAAAACAGAGACCAGAGGGATGGCAATTACCAAAGAAATAATTTAAGAATATGTCCAGAACCAAAGGGTGCAAGTCTCCTGATTATATGAGAGGACCAAATGGCAACCGCCATCAATGAACAGAGCCCTACACCAAAGCGCGTCATGACAAAACTGAAGATCATTTGGGACAGAGAAAAATCCTAAAAGCTCCCAAACAGAAAAAAGCAAGGTACAAACACAGGCACCAGTATCAAAATGGCTGTTTTGGCAACTGGGAAACTATGGAGAAACTGCTTATAAAATTCTAAGAGAGAAAGGTTTTTTACTTGGTCAAATCATTTAAATGTAAATGTATCACAAGAACATTTTCAGATATTTTAGACACCAAAATGGAGGGGCAAATCAGGGAAAGGGGTTTAAAGCAAGAGGAATAAGTTCTAGAGATTGGCAGTACAACTTTGCACCTGAAATCAATAATATGATGTTGAAAATGTAAAACTTTGAGAGGGTGGGTCTCAGGTTAAGTCTTCTTACCACAATAAAATGAAAATTAAAAAAAAAAAAAAAAAATTCCTCCAGAAAGAAAAGATGGCATGAGAAACATGAACCAGGGACTCAGATGCTGGAGAGGAGGAAGGGAACCCACAGGACAATGAGGGACGCTCCTGGCTGTCCACTGGTTAGGACTTCACATTTCTGCTGCAGGGGCATGGGCTCGATCCGCCATGCAGGAACTAAGATGCTGCATGGTGTAGTGAAAAAGCCCAAAAGATGATGATGGGGAAGGAAATCTGGGGGTGGCAGGTGCTAATCAGCAAACCTTAGCAGCAACAGGTATGTAATCATGGGGGGAAGTAACAGCCTTTGGGAGGCAGCACTTTGGTGCGAATAAACAGGGACATGATCTAATAGATCTGAGCATTTGTGGGGGGAGGGGGCTAAAGCCAGGTATGAACCAGATCTGATGGAACAACTAAGTAAGTTCAAAGACAGTTTTGCAGAAATCAAAAGTAAAGGAAAAGAATGTTCATAGATATAACTTGACTATAATAATCCTTAAAATTGTTTTACTGGTTTAACTTTAAAAAAGTTACTGGGAAGGTTGTGGGAAGAAGAAATGCATGGTAGCAAAAAACAATGTCTATTAAGAATGGTGTTCAGTTCAGTTCAGTTCAGTCGCTCAGTCGTGTCCGACTCGGCCGGGAGGAGCTACCCTACGTCCGAGGCCGGTGGCGGCAGCTGAGGTCTGGGGTGGCCGGGAGAAGCCACCTCTCCCCTGAGGCCAGGAGCGGCAGCTGAGAGGAGCCACCCATGCCCGAGGTCAGGGCCGGAGGCCTGGAGGAGCAACCCGAGGAGTGGTGGCTGGGCAGGCACAGGAGGGCCTAGAGGAGATATCCTACGTTGAAGGTCAGGAACGGTGGCGGTAAGGAGATACCCCTCGTCCAAGGTAAGGTGCAGTGGCTGTGCTTTGCTGGAGCAGCCGTGAAGAGATACCCCACGCCCAAGGTAAGAGAAACCCAAGTAAGACGTAGGTGTTGCAAGAGGGAATCAGAGGGCAGACACACTGAAACCATACTCACAGAAAACTAGTCAATCTAATCACACTAGGACCACACCCTTGTCTAACTCAATGAAACCAAGCCATGCCTGCAGGGCAACCCAAGATGGGTGGGTCATGGTGGAGAGGTCTGACAGAATGTGGTCCACTGAGTAAGAGAAACCCAAGTAAGATGGTAGGTGTTGCAAGAGGGAATCAGAGGGCAGACACACTGAAACCATACTCACAGAAAACTAGTCAATCTAATCACACTAGGACCACACCCTTGTCTAACTCAATGAAACCAAGCCATGCCTGCAGGGCAACCCAAGATGGGTGGGTCATGGTGGAGAGGTCTGACAGAATGTGGTCCACTGGAGAAGGGAATGGCAAGCCATTTCAGTATTCTTGCCTTGAGAACCCCATGAACAGTATGAAAAGAATGGTGTAAAAGTGCTAAATCCTCCTCTACTACAGCTTGATTATATAATACCTACAATGCTCTTGACAGAGCAAGAAATAACAGTATATTATTACATGGACATGTGTGGGTAAATCTGAGAAATTAAAAGTGGCTGCCTGCTGAGGCATAAATTTATGGACTGAAAAAAGGAAATTGCTAACTTTTGTTTCTATTCACTCTATTTTTAGGTATGTACAGGTATTGCTTTGATTAAAAAATATTTTCAAGAGGGAGAATGGGGTCTTCCAGGAGCTGCTCTGCTCCCAGGTTTCAGGTGAGTACTTAGCACACGTGAGGCTGGGGAAGAGCCAGCAACAGAAGCAGCAGAACAGCTTCTGGAAATCACACAGGGTTAGTATTGCCACCAGCCTGGGTAAAAAAGAAAAAAAAAAACTTAATAAACACAGGACGCCAGATATTTAGAAGGATAGTGCCGAAGTCATGATGAAAAGNCTATTGCATAGAGGCAAACAGATCAATGGAACATAATAGAGCTTCCAGAAATAGAACCACATGAATATGGTCAATTGGTTTTAGACAAAGATACAATGGTAGTTCAATGGGGAAAGAATAATCATTTCAACAAATGGTGCTGGAATGATTTCATATCCATATCAAAAAAAAAAAACTAAACTTTGACACATACTTGCACCATATATAAAAATTATCTGAAAATATATTTATAGACCTAAATACAAACAAGACAATAAAACTTCTAGAGGGAAACACATGAGAAAATCAGAAATTCCTTAGAAACAACACCAAAAGCACATTCCATTAAAAAAATAAAAAGGTAAACTGGATTGCATCAAATCAAGAACATCTGCTCTTTGAAGACACAGAGAACCAAAAAGATAAGCCACAGACTGGGAGAGAATACTGAGAATCATATATCTACTAAAATCCTTGCATCCAGAATAGATTAAGTATCCACCTAAGCTCAATTATAAGAAAGCAAATAACCCACATTTTATTTTAATGGGTAAAAAGCATTTGAACATGCATATTATCCAAGAAGATGACAAATAGTCACTTGAAAAAATGCTCATCATCATTAGCAATTAGGAAAACCAAGTTAAAACCATAATTTGGTGTCTATTCACACATTAGGATTTCTAAAATTAAAAAGATTTGACCATACCAAGTGCTAGAGAGGATGCGCAGAAACTGGAACCCTCAAACACAACTACTGGGAATGGTAAATGACTAAACCACTTTCAAAAACAGCGTAGTAGTTTCTTAAAACTGTTTTCTCTTTTTAATTAAACATAAAACTATCCTTCAATTCCATTTCTAGGTATTTACCTAGGAGAAATAAATGTATATGTCTTTACAAAGACATATCCTCTCCAAAGATGCTCAGAGGGTGCAAACAAAGCTTGTGTGCACCTGGACCCAGAGACCCTGCAGAAACTGAGCCAGAACTGTGTTTGAGTGTCTCCTCTGAAGGTACGGGTCAGCAGTGGCCTGCTGTCGGGGCAGGGGCTCTGGGTTCAACAGACCTGGGTATGGCATAAGGCCTCTTTGAGGAGGTAACCATTAACTCAACATAGAGCTGCCAGAACTTACACAGGACTGGGGAAATAGAGTCTTGGAGAGCACAAACAGAACCTTGTGTGCACCAGGACCCAGAAGAAAGGAGAAATGACCCCACAAGAGACTGGACTGGACTTGCCTATGAGTGTCCAGGAGTTTCTGGGGGAGGCGTGGGTTGGTGGTGGCCTGCTGCAGGGTCTGGGGCACTCAATGCAAGTGCCTGCATGGATCTTTTGAAGGAGATTACCATTATCTTCATTCAGATTAGTTCAGTCTCTCAGTCGTGCTCGACTCTGCAATCCCATGGACTGCAGCATGCCAGCCTCCTTGTCCATCACTAACTCCCAGTGCTTACACAAACTCATGTCCATTGAGTTGGTGGTGCCATCCAACCATCTCACACTCTGTCGTCCCCTTCTCCTGCCTTCAATCTTTCCCAGCATCACAGTCTTTTCAAATGAGTCAGCTCTTCACATCAGGTGGCCAAGTATTGGAATTTCAGCTTCAGCATCAGTCCTTCCAATCAATATTCAGAACTGATCTCCTTTAGGATGGACTGGATTGGTCTCCTCACAGTCCAAGAGACTCGCAAGAGTCTTCTCCAACAACACAGTTCAAAAGCATCAATTCTTTGGCACTCAGCTTTCTTTACAGTACAACTCTCACATCCATACATGACTACTGGAAAAACCACAGCTTTGACTAGATGAAACTTTGTTGGCAAAGTAATGTGTCTGCTTTTTAATATGCTGTCTAGGTTGGTCATAGCTTTTCTTCCAAGGAGCAACTGTCTTTTACCTTTATGGTTGCAGTCACCATCTGCAGTGATTTTGGAGCCCCCTGAAATAAAGTCTCTCATGGTTTCCACTGTTTCCCTATCTATTTGCCATGAAGTGATGGGACCGGTGCCATGATCTTCGTTTTCTGAATATTGAGCTTTAAGGCAACTTTTTCACTCTCCTCTTTCACTTTCATCACGAGGCTCTTTAGTTCTTCTTCACTTTCTGCCATAAGGGTGGTGTCATCTGCATATCTAAGGTTATTGATATTTCTCCTGGCAATCTTGATTCCAGCTTGTGCTTCATCTAGCCCAGCATTTCTCATGATGTACTCTACATATAAGTTAAATAAGCAGGATGACAATATACAGCCTTGACATACTCCTTTGACTATTTGGAACCAGTCTGTTGTTCCATGTCCAGCTCTAACTGTTGCTTCTTGACCTCCATACAGATTTTCTCAGGAGGCACGTCAGGTGGTCTGGTATTCCCATCTGTTTAAGAATGTTCCATGGTTTGTTGTGATCCACACAGTCAAAGGCTTTGGCATAGTCAATAAAGCAGAGTAGATGCTTTTCTGGAACTTTCTTGCTTTTTCAATGATTCAACAGATGTAAGCAATTTGATCTCTGGTTCCTATGACTTTTCTAAATCCAGCTTAAATATCTGGAAGTTCACAGTTCATGTACCATTGAAGCCTGGCTTGGAGAATTTTGAGCATCAGTTTGATAGAGTGTGAGATGAGTACAGTTGTGTGGTGGTTTGAGCATTCTTTGGCATTGCCTTTCTTTGGGATTGAAATGAAAACAGACATTTTCCAGTCCTGTGACCACTGCTGAGTTTTCCAAATTTGCTGGCATATTGAGTGCAGCGCTTTGATGGCAGCATCTTTCAGGACTTGAAACAGCTTACTGGAATTCTATCACCTCCACTAGCTTTATTTGTAGTGATGCTTCCTAAGGCCCACTTTACGTCTCATTCCAGCATTTCTGGCTCTAAGTGAGTGATCACACCATTGTGCTTATCTGGGTCATGAAGATGTTTTTTGTATAGTTCTTTTGGCTCAGATGGTAAAGCGTCTGCTGCCAGGGTCCAGTCCCCGCAGGATCCAGGGGAACCTGAAGGAGAAATGGTGTTGGTAAATGATTTAGAGAGAGAGATAAAGAAAGAATGTTGTAGATAAGAAAATAGAGGAGAGAAAGAGGCTGATATTCCTTTGTTTACACAGAAAGCCAGTAAAGCCCCGAGACAAGGAGCTTGCTCTGTTCATGGAGGCCGCAGGTGCCTTCCTGGTCTCCCGAGGGAGTGAAGATGCAGAACGCCTTCTCGTTCAGGTCTTAGAAACACAGGCAGATAAGTGAACGTAGAGAGCCTCTATGCTCCAAGGGATCAGCCTGCAAAAGAGAGTAGGAGAGAGAAAGAAAGAAACAAAGACAGACATGGGTGACCAAGCTTCAGTGAGCAAGGCCCATAACTTTATTTTCAAAAGGGACTTTTATACCTTAATTTGTACATAGAGGGAAATGAAAGATGCAAGGTCATGCAGAATCAGCCCAAATTCTCCAGCAGTTTTGCCCTTGTTGAAGCAGGATTTTTTCTGCATACCTTTCCCACAAATGATGTTGTGTACATTATCTTCTGGCCTTGGAGGCCTGTGGACATTTTATAGCTCTCTTTTGATAAAGGCTGCTCAACCAGAAAACTTATTTTCCCTCAAAGTGTTTTTTCTTTATATTTCTAATCTATGTCAGCCTCAGAAAATGCTAAACAGAGTTACATTTCCCATGGAGCAAAGGTGCAGTGAGTTACAAGAAGGAACCAATTAGCTCAAAGGTATGATGTGGTTAATTTCAAGGCTACACTTGTTTTTCTTACATTCCAACTATGTTAACTAATGCACTCCCAGGTGCACAGTGGATAAGAGATATGGGAACTTAGCAAGAAGCATTGGTCAATAATGAAATCCTACATCAGCACTACTCTAATAACTTTTAACTCTTTGAAAGGCCCTATATTTTAGGCTTCCTGTGCCTCTCACAGTTGGGAGGCTGTGAACAATCATATGCATAGCTGCAAGAGTCTGGATAAACCTGCCAAGCAAGCTAGAATGCTAACAGAGAGGGTTTGATTTGAAATATTCCTCTCATGTCCAGGAGACTTACTAGCTAGAGCCCTAGGTTGATTTTCTCCAGAGAAAGGTGGTTGGGGATAGCCCCCTGTTAATGTCAGGAAAGCTGGTGAAAGGCACAAAATAGTAAGACAGACAGATTCTGGTTTTGGGGTAGATGCTCGAGCTGGTCCAGGGAGTCCCTCGAATTCTGATCCGCCTTTGCCTGTCAGATCTTCTCCGCATGACCTTTGTCGTGGGTGGGATCTCCTGTGGTGGCTCCCAGCAGTCTGCCTACAATGAGGGAGACCCAGGTTCCATCCCTGGGTCAGAAAGATTCCTTGGAGAAGGAAATAGCCACCCACTCCAGTACTCTTGCCTGGAGAAACCCACGGATGGAGGAGCCTGGCGGGCTACTGTCCATGGGGTTGCAAAAAGTCGGACACGACTGAGTGACTTCACTTTCACTTTCTGTGTATTCTTGCCACCTCTTCTTAATATTTCTGCTTCTGTTACGTCCATACTTTTTCTATCCTTTATTGAGCCCATCTTTGCATGAAATGTTCCCTTGGTATCTCTAAGTTTCTTGAAGAGATCTCTAGTCTTTTCCGTTCTATTATTTTCCTCTATTTCTTTGCACTGATCACTAAGGAATGCTTTCTTATCTCTCCTTGCTATTTTTTGGAATTCTGCATTCAAATGGCTATATCTTTCCTTTTCTCCTTTGCCTTTCACTTTTCTTTTCTCAGCTATTTGTAAGGCCTCCTTAGACAACCATTTTCCTTTTTGCATTTCTTTTTCCTGGAAATGGTCTGGATCACTGCCTCCTGTACAATGCCATGGACCTCTGCCCATAGTTCTCCAGGCACTCTATCAGATCTAATCCCTTGAATCTATTTGTCACTTCCACTGTATAATCATAAGGGATTTGATTTAGGTCATACCTAAATGGTCCAGTGGTTTTCCCTACTTTCTTCAATTTAAGTCTGAATTTGGCAATAAGGAGTTCATGATCTGAGCAACAGTCAGCTCCCAGTCTTGTTTTTGCTGACTGTATAGAGCTTCTCCATCTTTGGCTGCAAAGAATATAATCAATCTGATTTCAGTATTGACCATCTGGTGACATCCATGTGTAGAATCGTCTTCTCTGTTGTTGGAAGACAGTGTTTGCTATGACCAGTACGTTCTCTTGGCAAAATTCTATTAGCCTTTGCCCTGCTTCATTCTGTACTCCACAGCCAAATTTGTTTGTTACTCCAATGGCACCCCACTCCAGTACTCTTGCCTGGAGAATCCCATGGACGGAGGAGCCTGGTGTGCTGCAGTCCATGGGGTCGTGAAGAGTCGGAGATGACTGAGCAATTTCACTTTCTCTTTTCACTTTCATGCATTGGAGAAGGAAATGGCAATCCACTCCAGTGTTCTTGCCTGGAGTATCCCAGGGATGGGGGAGCCTGGTGGGCTGCCATCTCTGGGGTCGCACAGAGTCAGACAGGACTAAAGTGACTTAGCAGTAGCAGCAGAGCAGCAGCCAGGTATGTCTTAAGTTCTTACTTTTGCATTCCAGTCCCCTATAATGAAAAAGACATCTTTTTGGAGTGTTAGTTCTAGAAGGTCTTGTAGGTCTTCATACAACTGTTCAACTTCAGCTTCTTCAGCATTGCTGGTCAGGGAACAGACTTGGATTACTCTGATATTGAGTGGTTTGCCTTGGAGACAGAGATCATTCTGTCATTTTTGAGACTGCATTTTGAGACATTTTTGAGACTGCATTTTGGACTCTTTTGTTGACTATGATGGCTGCTACATTTCTTCTAAGGGATTCCCACCCATAGTAGTAGATATAATGGTCATCTGAGTTAAATTCACCCATTCCAGTCCATTGTAGTTCACTGATTCCTAAAATGTTGATGTTCACTTTTGCTATCCTCTGTCTGACCACTTCCAATTTGCCTTGATTCATGCATTGGAGAAGGAATTGGCAACCCACTCCACTGTTCTTGCCTAGAGAATCCCAGGGATGGGAGAGCCTGGTGGGCTGCCATCTATGGGGTCACACAGAGTCAGACACAAATGAAGTGACTTAGCAGTAGCAGCATGGACCTAACATTCCAGGTTCCTATGCAGTATTGCTCTTTACAACATTGGACTTTACTTCCATCACCAGTCAAATCCACAACTGGGTGTTGTTTTCGCTTTGGCTCCGTCTCTTCATTCTTTCTCGAGTTAGTTTTCCACTGATCTCCGGTAGCATATTGGGTACCTACCAACCTGGGGAGTTCATCTTTCAGTGTCTTATCTTTTTGCTTTTTCATGCTGTTCATGGGGTTCTTTAAGGCAAGAATACTGAAGTGTTTTGCCATCCCTTTCTCCAGTGGACCACATTTTGTCAGAACTCTCTACCATGACCTGTCCATCTTTGGTGGCCCTACATGACATGGTTCAGAGTTTCATTGAGTTAGACAAGGCTTTGATCTGTGTGATCAAACTTGTTAGTTTTCTGTGATTGTGGTTTTCATTCTGTTTGCCCTTTGATTGACAAGGCAAGAGGCTTATGGAAGCTTCTTGATGGGAGAGACTGATTGAGAGGGAAAATCCCAGTTTTATTCTTAAAATTTTTATTCTTATTCTGATGGGAGGGGCCCTGCTCAGTAAACCTTTAATCCAGTTTACTGTTGATGGCCAAGGTTGTGTTCGCTCCCTGTTGTTTGACCTGTGGCCAAACTATGGTGGAAGTAATGAAGATGGTAATGAAGATCACTCACTTAGAGCCAGGCATCCTGGAATGTGAAGTAAAATGGGCCTTAGAAAGCATCACTACAAACAAAACTAGTGGAGGTGATGGAATTCCAGTGAGGTGTTTCAAATCCTCAAAGATGATGCTGTCAAAGTGCTGCACTCAATATGCCAGTAAATTTGGAAAACTCAACAATGGCCATAGGACTGGAAAATGTCTGTTTTCATTTCAATCCCAAAGGAAGGCAATGCCAAAGAATGCTCAAACCACCACACAACTGTACTCATCTCACACTCTATCAAACTGATGCTCAAAATTCTCCAAGCCAGGCTTCAATGGTACGTGAACCGTGAACTTCCAGATATTTAAGCTGGATTTAGAAAAGTCATAGGAACCAGAGATCAAATTGCCTACATCTGTTGAATCATTGAAAAAGCAAGAAAGTTCCAGAAAAGCATCTACTTCTGCTTTATTGACTATGCCAAAGCCTTTGACTGTGTGGATCACAACAAACCATGGAACATTCTTAAACAGATGGGAATACCAGACCACCTGACGTGCCTCCTGAGAAAATCTGTATGGAGGTCAAGAAGCAACAGTTAGAGCTGGACATGGAACAACAGACTGATTCCAAATCAGGAAAGGAGTATGTTAAGGTTGTATATTGTCACCCTGCTTATTTAACTTATATGCCGGGGTCCAGCCCTGGTGGATCCAGGGAATTCGAAGCAGGGATGGCGTTGGCATCTTGTTATTCTGATGGGAGGGGCCCTGCTCAGTAAACCTTTAATCCAGTTTACTGTTGATGGCCAAGGTTGTGTTCGCTCCCTGTTGTTTGACCTGTGGCCAAACTATGGTGGAAGTAATGAAGATGGTAATGAAGATCACTCACTTAGAGCCAGGCATCCTGGAATGTGAAGTAAAATGGGCCTTAGAAAGCATCACTACAAACAAAACTAGTGGAGGTGATGGAATTCCAGTGAGGTGTTTCAAATCCTCAAAGATGATGCTGTCAAAGTGCTGCACTCAATATGCCAGTAAATTTGGAAAACTCAACAATAGCCATAGGACTGGAAAATGTCTGTTTTCATTTCAATCCCAAAGGAAGGCAATGCCAAAGAATGCTCAAACCACCACACAACTGTACTCATCTCACACTCTATCAAACTGATGCTCAAAATTCTCCAAGCCAGGCTTCAATGGTACGTGAACCGTGAACTTCCAGATATTTAAGCTGGATTTAGAAAAGTCATAGGAACCAGAGATCAAATTGCCTACATCTGTTGAATCATTGAAAAAGCAAGAAAGTTCCAGAAAAGCATCTACTTCTGCTTTATTGACTATGCCAAAGCCTTTGACTGTGTGGATCACAACAAACCATGGAACATTCTTAAACAGATGGGAATACCAGACCACCTGACGTGCCTCCTGAGAAAATCTGTATGGAGGTCAAGAAGCAACAGTTAGAGCTGGACATGGAACAACAGACTGATTCCAAATCAGGAAAGGAGTATGTTAAGGTTGTATATTGTCACCCTGCTTATTTAACTTATATGCCGGGGTCCAGCCCTGGTGGATCCAGGGAATTCGAAGCAGGGATGGCGTTGGCATCTTGGAAAGAATTATTTATTTAGATATATAAGATTAGGAAATAATAGTATAGTAGGAAAATTTAGTGGAGAAAAGAGGCTGAATAACTTGGTTTATGGGGAAAGCCAATAAAATCTCAGGACAAGAGATTTGCATCATCTACGTGGGGCCACCAGCACCTGCTTGAGTCTTTAAGGGTGCCCCACTGTGGGCCCCCTTTCGCACAGATCTTAGAAGCCAGGGCAAGTAAGTAGACGTGGTGAGCCTCCCCATTCCAGATGGGAATTCAGCCTGAAATTAGAGTAGGAGGAGAGGGAGAAAGAGAAAAGGAGAGGGACACGGGGGGAGCCAGATTTCCGAGAAACTACTTCAAGAAACTAGTCTGAAAAACTGGTCCATCCTTTATTATTCAGAAGGCCTTTTATACATAAAGATCAATGGGTAACACAAAACTATGCAGCGTCAGCAGCCCTGACTCTTATCGAGACCAGGCTTTTTCCTCTGCATACCTAGTTGTATACACAAGTCTTAGGTGATTTACATCATCTTCTGGCCAAAAGGCCAATTTAACAATTTATGGCTCTTTTCTGATAACTGTTATTCTTTCCAAGGTCTGGTGCCATTCTCGGGAAGCACTAAACAAAGTTACATTCTTACATAGCAAGGACACAGCAATTTGTAATGAGCAAGAGGAGTACAGTGATTTATAAAAGAAAGTAATTAACTCAAAATTCTAATGTTGCTAACATCAAAACTACTACATATCTTTTTCCAAATTCTGTTTATATTGGCTAACTTCTTCCCAGGTGCCTAAAAGATAGAGAATAAGGAGGTCTGGCAGCAATCATTGAGGCAACAGTGAAATCCTATCACCAATGGGATTTTTAGCTCTTAGAAAAGGTTTTGTAATTTTAAGATACTTTAAGCTTTTGTGCCCCTCGCAGTTGGGGGTTGTAAGCAATCCACAAGCTTGTAAAAGGTCCGGGGAACCTGTTAGGCAAGTTAGAGCATTTAAGTGAGAGCGTTATCAAAGGGGGTTGA
Organism: Aepyceros melampus; assembly: GCA_006408695.1. Taxonomy (NCBI): domain Eukaryota; kingdom Metazoa; phylum Chordata; class Mammalia; order Artiodactyla; family Bovidae; genus Aepyceros; species Aepyceros melampus. The sequence continues at coordinate 1,414 of SJXQ01003955.1, read as the reverse complement.
GCTGAAACACTCCTTTCAAATGCAGAAGACTAAAGCCCTGAGTTGACTTTTTCCAGAGAGTGTCAGAAGAGTGGAAAAGCAGGCAGATTCTTATTTTTGGGGTACATGCTCAGGAAATACCAGGGGGGAAACCTGAGACCCGAATCGACCCTGCCCATTGAGGTCTCTGCCGTGTGACCCTGTCACAGGTGGGATTCCTCACGCTGGCTCCGGACAGTTATATGTAGAGTACATCATGAGAAATGCTTGGCTGGATGAAGCACAAGCTGGAATCAAGATTGCCAGGAGAAATATCAATAACCTTAGATATGCAGATGACACCACCCTTATGGCAGAAAGTGAAGAAGAACTAAAGAGGCTCTTAATGAAAGTGAAAGAGGAGAGTGAAAAAGTTGGCTTAAAGCCCAATATTCAGAAAACTAAGATCATGGCACCCGGTCTCATCACTTCATGGCAAATAGATATCCCAGAGACCCAAATCGTCCTTGCCCATCGAGGTCTCTGCCGTGTGACCCTGTCACGGGTGGGATTCCTCATGCTGGCTCCCGACATAAATGTCTCCCTTAAAAGTCCCATCCATCCTGGGAGATGGTGTTATTAATATCACCATCCTTCTGATGTGGATATGAAGATAAGAATAGTTAAGTAACTTGCCTAAACTGACCTAGCTTGTATGTGGCAAATTTGAAACTAGGACTGTCTGATTTCAAAACTTGAGTTTTTACTGACAGAAACATTCTATTTCAATAGCGTAAGTTTTTAGATGCTACATAATCTGCTTTTGGGTTGATTCCCCAGAAAGGGATTCAGACTTTGAGATCTGTGTGTAGGAAGATTATTGGAAAGTACTCCTGGGAACATCCTTATGGGTGCAGAGTAGGGGCAGAGAAGCAGAGTGGACAGAGGGAGAAGTTAAATAGCAAAGCCATTGTGACAAAGGCCTAATGAGTTCTGGAGCCAGGGTCGTGGTGGGAGCTGCTTCAGAGTGTCCTGAGTTGGGGCAAGGAGGCCAGACCTTTGTAGCCTTGTCATTGAATGTGGACCTCGCCAGATGGTGACTTAACATTGGATAAGGGAGCTCCATATGTCCAAAGGCAAGTCCCAGAGAGATTCAACTATGAGTCATCAGGCAGACACGACCCCTGACAGCTGGGGGAATGAGTGCCTTGGTACTGAGTGGGGTTGTGAGCAGCACACCACACATCTACTCAGAACTCAAAAACAGCTGTTCAGGGGACTGGCCTGATGAATCACTCATAAGCCCAGAGTCTTGCCTGTCTTTAAGTCCTTCTAGGAAATGTAGAGATCTCTTCAAGAAAATTAGAGATACCAACGGAACATTTCGTGCAAAGATGGGCTCGATAAAGGACAGAAATGGTCTGGACCTAACAGAAGCAGAAGATATTAAGAAGAG
>SJXQ01003954.1:225459-334844 GCA_006408695.1 Aepyceros melampus | reverse complement strand
TAGAAGTTTGATATCATGTGCAGCACATTTCTCAGCTGCCAGGTTGGGTCTGTGTGACTAGTCAGCTTGTTTTACACGGAATATGCTGTGCTGAGTCACGCAGTCGTGTCTGACTCTTTGTGACACCGTGAACTGTAGGCGTCACAGACTTCTCTGTCCAAGGGGATTCTCCAGGCAAGGGTACTGGAGTGGGTTGCCATACCCTCCTCCAGGGGATCTTTCCAACTCAGGGATCAAACCCAGGTCTTCCACATAGCAGACAGATTCTTTACTGTCTGAGCCACTTAGAAGCCCTGTACATGGGATACCAAATAGATAAACGCTTGCTCATCACTGAGGTGTGTATGGGAAAAGGTTTTGGGAGCTATGGTGTGTGTGCATGTGTGTGTGCTCTTGTTGAAGATGATTTATGAAGAAAATTTTCCACACTGTGTGCCTGTTGAAGACCCAGAATCTGTTATTCCTTTCATTTCTCCTTGCAAAACAGACCACTTTTTCTCCCAGACCGTCTCCTGTGTAATACAGAACCAAGGCAGCTGGCACGCAGTGCTGACATTGTTTCCCTGAGGTCTGCCTTTAACGCCCCGGTGCAGTCTGTAGCTCTCACATCTCCTGAGATACCAAGGGAACGCATTTAGCATTTCCCCTAAAACAGAACAGAGAACGCCATCCTTCCAACCCTGAAGATTAGTTTCCTCATCAGCCATAAACATACCACCGAACCAGGGCTCCATATTTGCGTTATGTCCTGAGGCTGGAAAAAGGATGATGTGGACTTGTGCCCTGCCTGGTAAAGGCTTCAGTGGGAAAGTGACCCTTTCTGCTCACATTATTTGGCTAGAACGAATCCCATGGCCCACTTAACTTCATAGAGAAGTGGCATAGTCTTTCTTGTGCCTCCAGAAAGAAGAGAATTAATCACAGTGAACAACCCAAATGACTACCTGAGATATTCCCTGATTAAGTGATTCAGTAGAGTTCAGTCAGTCAGTCGTGTCCGACTCTTTGCGACCCCATGAATCACAGCACGCCAGGCCCCCCGTCCATCACCAACTCCCGGAGTTCACTGAGACTCATGTCCATTGAGTCCGTGATGCCATCCAGCCATCTCATCCTCTGTCGTCCCCTTCTCCTCCTGCCGCCAGTCCCTCCCAGCATCAGAGTCTTTTCCAATGAGTCAACTCTTCACATGAGGTAGCCAAAGTACTGGAGTTTCAGCTTCAGCATCTTTCTTTCCAAAGAAATCCCAGGGCTCATCTCCTTCAGAATGGACTGATTGGATCTCCTTGCAGTCCAAGGGACTCTCAAGAGTCTTCTCCAACACCACAGTTCAAAAGCATCAATTCTTCCGTGCTCAGCCTTCTTCACAATCCATTTCTCACATCTAGACATGATCATAGGAAAGACCATAGCCTTGACTAGACGGACCTTAGTCAGCAAAGCAATGTCTCTGCTTTTGAAAATGCTATCTAAGTTGGTCATAACTTTTCTTCCAAGGAGTAAGCGGCTTTTAATTTCATGGCTGCAATCACCATCTGCAATGATTTGGGAGCCCCAGAAAATAAAGTCAGCCCCTGTTTCCACTGTTTCTCCATCTATTTCCCATGAAGTGACTGGACCGCATGCCATGATCTTCATTTTCTGAATGTTGAGCTTTAAGCCAACTTTTTCACTCTCCTCTTTCACTTTCATCAAGAGGTTTTTAGTTCCTCTTCACTTTCTGCCATATTAGTGGTCATTTCCCTATGGCTGTAGCAAACAGCAGAGATGTATGGGAGACAGGTCAGTCCTCCTCCATCTCTCTCTTCAACTCTGTCCTCTCTGAAAACAAATTCAGATGGTTGTGATATAGTAGAGTGCATGGGTAAGTGTAAGTTGTTAACATTCCAGGCCTTGGATTAGATAGTGGTTTGTTTGTGCAAGGCATTTGCCTTCCTCTGCACTGAACAAGCATGATGGCTCCTGCAGCTTGGACAGCAAAGAGATGTGCTGCTGAAGGCCCAGGAATGAGAGGAAGTAATGTCCTGAACACCAGCAACTGATCCCCCAGAGCAGCCTCAGCACAGAGGTGGCGGGAATGAGGTATCATAGGGTCAGTGGTCAGCCAGAGTCTGGTCAGTGGACGGTGCTGAAAGGAGTTGGGCTGGCATGGGTGTGGAATGGGGATGTAGATCATTGTAAGCAGGCATAGAACATACCCTGGGGATTATGGGCTTCAAATGTGGACCAGAAATCTCCTAATAATGGGAGGGAATGAAAGCCAGAGAAATTTCAGTTTTCTATGGAGTACTCTTGCCTGGAAAATCCCATGGGCAGAGGAGCCTGGTGGGCTACAGTCCCCGGGATCGCTAAGAGTCAGAGACGACTGAGCAACTTCACTTTGACTTTTCACTTTCATGCATTGGAGAAGGAAATGGCAATCCACTCCAGTACTCTGCTTGGAGAATCTCAGGGACACCGGAGCCTGGTGGGGTCCCATCTCTGGGGTTGCACAGAGTCGGACATGACTGAAGCGACTTAGTAGTAGTAGTAGTATGGATGCTAGAGGAACTGAGTGGAACTCCCAGGCTGGTGGACTCTAGCAAGTTAATGATAATTGCACTGTGGTTATATACGAGAATATCTCTATTAATAAAATATAAACTTTTCTATGGGAAAGAGCTTTCATGTATGTAACTTACCCTCAGTTTGCTCAGAAAAAAACTGTTCTGTAAGTTTGTGTATGAATACAGAGAAAGGGGATATATGATAAAGTAAATGGGGCGAAACACAAGCAATAGGTGGATCTAGGTAAAAGCTATATTTGTGTTTATGAACTATTTTTATTTTTACAATATTCTGTAAATTTTGAATTGTTTCTAACCCCAAAGAAATAAAAGAATGGCATGACAGTGTGAGATCCCAGAATTAGAGGTTGGAAAAAGGCCTTAGTAGGACAGGAGAGTATCCATCAGCTTCTCAGGGGGTGGGGGTGTCAGGGATGGCTTCGTGGAGAAGTTTCAGGAGAGACTGGAAGGATGGCGACTTGACGGAGGTGTGTGAGGCCCTGGAGCATGTGACTGAGGTGGGAGCAGGACAGGCTGCAGGGGAGAACCATGAGGTCCCGTCCATCCAGAGAGTCTGTTATGGAAGGGAGCACCGTGTGAGTGTCCCCTGTGTGAGCGAGAGTGCTGCCTCCTGCCCCTCCAGCCAGTCACACGTTCCTTCCCTTTGCCTGGGTCTGAGGCTCAGGAACCTTCAAAGGAAGAAGGCTCGAGGGCGGGGCCTGCAGCCCAAAGTAGGCTGGGCTGGGCAGGGCCTTATGCTCAGCACTTTATCTACCTCAGACCTCCGTGCAGAGGCAGTAGCTCTGAGACTGCTGCTGGTTGGGTGGCCCTGGAGCATGTGACTGAGGTGGGAGCAGGACAGGCTGCAGGGGAGAACCATGAGGTCCCGTCCATCCAGAGAGTCTGTTATGGAAGGGAGCACCGTGTGAGTGTCCCCTGTGTGGCGAGAGTGCTGCCTCCTGCCCCTCCAGCCAGTCACACGTTCCTTCCCTTTGCCTGGGTCTGAGGCTCAGGAACCTTCAAAGGAAGAAGGCTCGAGGGCGGGGCCTGCAGCCCAAAGTAGGCTGGGCTGGGCAGGGCCTTATGCTCAGCACTTTATCTACCTCAGACCTCCGTGCAGAGGCAGTAGCTCTGAGACTGCTGCTGGTTGGGTGCGCTCAGCTCCTGGCATCTGTGAGGAAGGAAGCAGAGAGCTAGCTCTCTGTGCTGAGTCTGAGACAGGATCCCAGTGTGTGGGGAGGCACAATGCCAGCTCAGGTCTGGTCTTGGTCTTAGGGATGGGGAGTTTCAGAGAACGGAGACTGTGGCCCCTTAGGATTTGTAGGGTTGGATGGGGTGGGGTCTATTCCAGGAGGTTCCAGAGTGCCCAGAATCCCAATACTTTCCATTTGAGTTTTCCTTACTCAGAGAGTTTGAAGAGAAAGGATGGAAGGGAGCGAAAGGATGAAGCAGCCAATGACCGTGTGCATCTCCTTTCTACTTAGGGGACAGGAGTCAGGGTTTACCTCCTGCTGTTGCTCTCTGTGGCCACCAGAGGGCCGAGTGCAGGTAAGTCCCTCAGGAGCCGCAGTTTGATCAGCTCAGAGGTGCAGTGGAGCAGAGAGAGTAGAACCAGGCTGGATGCTGAAGTCCTGGCCTAGAGGGGGAGTCGTGGAGATGCAGAGAAGCCATACTTTGCAGCCAAACTGAGCTGTGGCCAGAGTGTTGATTGCTGGTCTCTCTGGATGTGTGGTCTGAAGCTAAGGCCTGTCCTGGGACCCCATCTGTGCCTTTGTGTGGCTGACGGGGCTCAGGGGAGCCATGGTGGGGAAATTGTGCCTCCTTCTAGTGGCTCCTGCTCCTATGGCCTTGGCCTTGGGGTTCCCAGAGGGTGTTTGGTGGTCAGGGCTGTGTTCAGGGAACATCCTTCCCTAGTCTTCATCCTCACAATTTCATTTATCACAGGAGGCATAATGAGAGTTTTTGGTTTAATTGGTTGTGGAGAAGAATGCAAGTGTTGAGTATGTACTAGATTGTGGTCAGCTAGTCTTAGCTGACAGAATCCTGACCCCTGGGGCCTCACAGCCTAGTGATGAGCCTGTGAAGTGGGAAGGGGCTAGGAGCCAATGGCCAAGTAGGCTGGTGTGAGTGGCATGAAACAGAATTATCCTCATATCCTCTAGCAGGGACGCTTTCTGTTCAGAAGAGCTGGAAGGAGGAAACCTGTGCTCCTTACCCGTCTTTCCTTCCAAGAAGCTGCAAGGAAATCAAAGAATATTGCCATAAAGCAGGTGGTGAGTAATAACTCAACTCAGCATCCTTTCCTTTTAACCCCTGTTTAGCTAAACAGATCTTGGTCATGGAGATCAAGAAGGGGGTTGCCTACCGCTCCTGTCTGCTCTGACTCCAGCTTCCAGCCTAGGAGATTTCTGTTTAGAGTTTTGAGGCTTTTGGGTCCAACCTAGTTGTCGGAGACATGATCTTCTGAACACAAGGAGAATGTGGTGTTTCTGGTGAGTCTTAGCATGATGACTATAGCTGCAATGAGTGTAAGATTTTTCCCTGCTTGTAAGCTAAGAAGCTAGTTCTGTCCTAGTGTCATAGATTCTAGTAGAAAACACGAGCCTCCAGAGTCAGAGCATAGAACTTTATTACTCACAATTACAGAAGTAGCCAGAGCATCAGCTTTTTCCTGTGCTGGTATTCTGGGTCCCGTCCCATCGCAGTGATGTGAAAAGGGCCAGGAGATATCTGCCCATGTAGTTTGTTTGCCAAGCGGCTCATAAATTGGGTTCTTCAAGCAAATGTAAGCATTTGTGGATAAGATAGTTTATTTTCTCTGGGGCTAAGTATAAGGAAGAACTGTGCAGTTAGGGAATCTGAATCTCATATAATGGGCAGGGACCATGCCTGCCCTTACCTCTGAGTTGCAGAGGCCACATCCTGATGTAGACTTGAGATGTGGTCAGGTGTGAGTTCTGGCCTCTTCTGGCCAGAAGAAGGCTCTGAGCTGAGTACAAGGAAGAATTGCAGTTAGGGAATCTGAATCTCATATAATGGGCAGGGACCATGCCTGCCCTTACCTCTGAGTTGCAGAGGCCACATCCTGATGTAGACTTGAGATGTGGTCAGGTGTGAGTTCTGGCCTCTTCTGGCTAGAAGAAGGCTCTGTTCCCAGGGAGATAGATCTCTGTCTCCTAGGATGTTTGCTCTATAAAGTCTTTGAAAAGGTAGCATGGAACAAAGGCAGTCAGTGTCCACAGAGAAGTGTCCTCAACAAGCAGATATGTGTGGGAGCCTTCAGGATACATTTCTGACTTCCCAGAGTCTTTCTGGTTGTGAGTCTGAGATGGACCCTGTGCTCTCAGTCAGGGGTTCTGTGGCTGGTTCCCTCTGCAGATGGCCTGTATCAACTCCGCACTGAGAATGGTGTGATCTACCAGACCTTCTGTGACATGACCTCTGGGGGTGGCGGCTGGACCCTGGTGGCCAGCGTCCATGAGAACAACATGCGTGGGAAATGCACGGTGGGCGATCGCTGGTCCAGTCAGCAGGGCAACAGGGCTGACTACCCAGAGGGGGACGGCAACTGGGCCAATTACAACACGTTTGGGTCTGCAGAGGCCGCCACCAGCGATGACTACAAGGTACTGAGCACCCAGGTGGGAAAGGGTGGGAGCTGTGTGTGGCTGGAGCAGAGCATGTGCAAGGGAGGGTGGGAGATGGGGAGTGGGAAGTGGGGCTGGAGAAGATGACAGACAGAAGTCCATGTCTTGAATGACAAATTCCTCTCACCAAGGCTGTTTGTGTGGGGGGTGTCATTGTCTGCTGGAGGGAAGTGGGGGTCTGGGCACTGTTCCCTGCAGACCTGAGCTCTCAGCTCCATTGAGGGCTGTGTCTGTGGGTCTTTGGCTGGTAGCACCTCCTTGGCTGGTCAGGCTGAGTGTGTGTCCCTCTGCAGAACCCTGGCTACTACGACATCCAAGCTGAGGACCTGGGCATCTGGCACGTGCCCAACACATCCCCCCTGCAGCACTGGAGGAAGAGCTCCCTGTTGAGGTACCACACCAACACTGGCTTCTTCCGGAGCCAGGGGCACAATCTGTTTGGACTCTACCAGGTACATGGGGCTGCTGGGTGGGGGTTGGGGACACTGCCTTTGGTGAGCAGAGAGTCAAGTGTTTGGGATGGGGAGTACGTCTGCTCTGTCCATATCACTAAGGGCTTCTGCTTGTCTTTCTACCACCTCTGGGTTACTATGAACTAGTGTGCTGCCCCTTCCAGAGGAACTGTGAGCCAGACAGGGGAAGAAGCCTAGGGGAGAGGATTGGGGGCGGGGAGAGAGTGAAAAGGACAGGGGTCTTGAGGTGGGTTAGGGTCCGAGCCGTAGCTGGCAGGGGGGAAATACACCAGTATTATTCATACAGATTCCTGAATAATGCCACATAAGGGTATTAAAGGCTCTATTGGCCAGAATGGCAGTATCTCTATTGTCTTCCACAAACTGTTTTGGGATCCCTGCAGAAATACCCCGTGAAGTACGGAGCAGGGAAGTGCTGGACTGACAATGGCCCAGCCATTCCTGTCGACTATGACTTTGGTGATGCTGAGAAAACTGCATCTTATTACTCACCATATGGTCAGCGTGAGTATCTGCTTCCCAAGCCCAGTCGCCAACCCTTCTCTGCACTCTCCGGGAAAGTGTAAATAAGAAAAGTTAATGATTCTTCAGTCCCTTTCAGTTCAGTTCAGTCGTTCAAGTGTGTCCGCCTCTTTGTGACCCCATGAATCGCAGCAAGCCAGGCCTCCGTGTCCATCACCGTCTCCCTGAGTTACTCAAACTCATGTCCATCGAGTCAGTGATGCCATCCAGCCATCTCATCCTCGGTCATCCCTTCTCCTCCTCAGCCCAATCCCTGCCCCCATCAGAGTCTTTTCCAATGAGTCAACTCTTTGCATGAGGTGGCCAAAGTACTGGAGTTTCTGCTTCAACATCAGTCCTTCCAAAGAACACCTAGGACTGATCTCCTGTGACCCTAATGTTCCTTAGCATTTATTAAACATGTACAATATGCCAAGCTGTTTTCTAGGAATGTGACATGGATTTTTGCTATGTAATCATCATGAAAAAACTATAAGCTCAGGCTTCTTAACTAATAACCCGGTTTGATTCTTTTTTTCCCTTAGTTTATTTATTTTTAATTTCCCCTTAGTTTATTTATTGATTTTAAACCAATACCATATTGTGTTGGTTTCTGCCATACATCAACATGAATCAACCACAGTTATACATATGTCCCCTCCCTCTTGAATCTCCCTCCCCATTCTACCCCTCTAGGATGTCACAGAGCCCTTGTTTGAGTTTCCTCAGTCATTCTAAGAATCTTACAATAGTTAAAAGCTAATTAATGTGCACAGGTGAGAACAACTTGCAAAGTAATGAGAAACATTTGTTTTTGTTTTGATGGATAGCTATTTTTTTTAAATTAATTTTATTTTTTTAGTTTGTTTTGCTTTACAATACTGTATTCGTTTTGCTACACATCGACATGGATAGCTATTATTTGTAAGAAGACCTTTTTAAGCGTGATCAAGCCACAGAACTTGTCTTTGATGGGAAGATAACAGTCATTTTACTTTAAAGTCACGGTAATTGGATGAGAAGTGTGCCAGCAGAGACCGATGGCCACTTCTGATCATTGCTCATTCCTGCTGAACCTCTGGAGGTCTTCTTGCTGATCTTTCAGTGGACTCTTATTTCTCCTATGAGCCTTAGACAGACAAGTGACTTTTGTGAGCCCGAGCCTTGGTCTTCTCGCCCCAGATGGAGGGAGGGTCTCTTCTTTCCTTTTTTAAGCCAGGATGCAGCAGCCACTGTCAAAAAGTGCTGGGCTCTATGCCCACAGATTGGCTGTAACCTGACCTGTTGATTTAGGGAATTCCTGGGCTGGTGAAAGGGGAGATATTTCCAGTTCGTCCTTTGAGTCCTTGGCCTTCTCTCTGTCTCTTCTTTTCCAGGAGAATTTGTTGCAGGATTTGTCCAGTTCCGGGTGTTTAATAATGAGAGAGCAGCCCATGCCCTGTGCGCTGGGATGAGAGTCACGGGCTGCAACACTGAGCACGTGAGTCTGGGGTTGATCCCTGGCTTGTGCGGGCGAGTGCGTGTGTGTGTGTGTGTGTGTGTGTTTGTGTGTGTGTCCCTGTCTGGGGTGTTTCATGGGGTTTGCATTTTTACTCTTTTCTGGCATTTTGTAGACATAATTTTTAAATTGTGGCTATAACTTTTTAATTGAGATTCAATTGATCTATAACATCATATTAGTTTCTGGTATATAGCATAGTGATTCTATATTTTTATATATTTTGAAATGATTACTATAAGAAGTCTAGCCAACACCCAGCACTACTCATAGCTGCAAATTCTTTTTTCTTGTGATGAGAAGTGTTACCATCTACTTTCTTAGTAACTTTTCAGTGTATAATATAGTATTATGCCTAGTGTCACTATGCTGTACATTACACCCCAGGACTTATTTCATACATGAAAGTTTGGAGCATCATTGATGGTGCAGTGATTAGGACTCTGGAATTCCACTGTTGTTGTTATTCAGTTGCTAAGTCATGTCCCTCTCCTTGTGACCCCATGAACTGCAGCATGCCAGGCTTCCCTGTCCTTCACTCTCTCTCAGAGTTTGCTCAAGTTCATGTCCATTGAGTAAGTGATGCCATCCAGCCATTTCATCCTCTGTCGTCCCCTTCTCCTCTTGCGCTCAGTCTTTACCAGCATCAGGGTCTTTCCCAATGAGTCAGGTCTTTGCATTAGGTGGCCAAAGTATTGGAACTTCAGCTTCAGCACCAATCCTTTCAATGAAAATTCAGGTTGATTTCCTTTAGCACTGAGTGCTTTGATCTCTTTACTGTCCAAGGGACTCTCAAAAGTCTTGTCCGGCATCACAGTTCAAAAGCATCAATTCTTTGCTTTGCAGCCTTCTTTATAGTTCAACTCTCACATCCAGAAATGACTACTGGAAAAACCATAGCTTTGACTATAGGGACCTTTGTTGGCAAAGTGATCTGCTGCTTTTTAACACACTGTGTAGGTTTGTCATAGGTTTTCTTCCAAGGAGCAAGCGTCTTTTAATTTTGTGGCTGCAGTCACTGTCTGTAGTGATTATGGAGTCCAGGAAAACGAAATCTGACGCTGTTTCCACATTTTCCCCATCTATTTGCCACCAAGTGGTAGGATTTGGCAAATAGATGGGGAAAATGTGGAAACAGCATCAGATTTCATTTTCTTGGACTCCATAATCACTGCAGACAGTGACTGCAGCCACAAAATTAAAAGACGCTTGCTCCTTCAGATGCCATGATCTTTGTTTTGTGAATGTTGAGTTTTAAGCCAGTTTTTTCACTTTCCTCTTTCCCCTTCGTCAAGAGGCTCTTTAATTCCTCTTCAGTTTTTGCCATTAAAGCCATATCATCTGTATATCTGAGGTTGTTGACATTTCTACTGGCAATATTGATTCCAGCTTGTGCTTTATCCAGGCTTGCATTTTGCATGATGTACTCTGCGTATAACTTAAATAAGCAGGGTGACAACATATAGGCTTGATGTACTCCTTTCCCAATTTTGAACCAGTCCATTGTTCCATGTCCAGTGCTAACTGTGGCTTTTTGTCCTGCATGCAGGTTTCTCAGGAGGCAGGTAAGGTGGTCTGGTATTCGCATTTCATTAAGAATATTTCACATTTTCTTGTGATCCACACAGTCAAAGGTTTTGGATAGTCAATGAAGTAGCATATATATATTTTTTAATTGCCTTGCTTTCTATGATCCAGCGTTATGTTGGCAATTTGATCTTTGACTCCTTTGCCTTCTCTGAACCCAGCTTGTACATCTCGGAAGTTCTCAATTCTCATACTGCTGAAGCTTAACTTGAAGGATTTTGAGCATATCTTGCTGGCATGTGAAATGATTGTAATTGTATGGTAATTTGAACATTCTTTGGCACTGCCTTTCTTTGGGATTCGAATGAAGACTCACCTTTTCAGTCCTGTAGCCACTGCTCAATTTTCCAAATTTGCTGGCATAATGAGTGCAGCATTTTAACAGCATCATCTTTTAGGATATGAAATAGGTCAACAGGAATTCCATCACCTCCAACTTTATCTGAAGTGATGCTTCCTAAGGCCCTTAAGGGTTTTTTTTTTTTAAATCTCTCCTTGCTATCCTTTGGAACTCTGCATTCAGATAGATGGGTCTATCTTTCCTTTTCTCCTTTGCCTTTTGCTTCTCTTCTTTTCTCAGCTGTTTGTAAGGGCTCCTCAGCAACCATGTTGCCTTTGCCTTTCTTTTTCTTTGGGATGGTTTTGGTCACTACTTCTGGTAAATGTTATGAACCTCCATCCTTAGGTCATACCTTAATGGCCTAGTGGTTTTCCCTACTTCTTCAATTTGAGCCTGAATTTTGCAATAAGGAGCTCATGATCTGATCATGGTCAGCTCCAGGTCTTGTTTTGGCTAACTGTATAGAGCTTCCCCACTTTTGGCTGCAAAGAATATAATCAATCTGATTTTGGTACTGACCATTGGGTGATGTCCACGTGCAGAGTTGTCTCTTGTGTTTTTGGAGGAGAGTGTTTGCTATGATGAGTGCGGTCCCATGGGAAAACTCTGTTAGCCTTTTGCCTGCTTCATTTTGTACTCCAAAGCCAAACTTGCTTATTATTGCAGATATCTCTTGACTTCCTACGTTTGCATTCCAGTCCCCATGATGAAAAAGACATGTTTTGTTTTTGGTTTTAGTTTTAGGAAGTCTTGGGGGTCTTCATAGAATCATTCAACTTCAGCTTCTTTGGCATTAGTGGTTGGGAGATAGACTTGGATTGCCGTGATGCTGAATGATTTGCCTTGGAAACGAAAGAGATCATTCTGTCATCTTTGAAATTGCACCTAAGTACCGCATTTCAGACTCCTTTGTTTACTCTGAGTTCTACTCCATTTCTTGTAAGGGATTCTTACCCACAATAGTAGATATAGTGGTCGTCTAAATTAAATTCTCCTGTTCCTGTCCACTTTAGTTCAGTGATTCCTGAAATGTCCATGTTCACTCTTGTCATCTCCTGTTTGACCACATGGACCTAACATTTCAGCTTCCTATGCAACATTGTTCTTTACAGCATTGAGCTTTGCCTTCACCACCAGATATAACCACAACTGGGCGTCACTTCCGCTTTGGCTCAGCCTCTTTGTTCCTTCTGGAGCTATTTCTCCATCTTCTCAATAGTATACTGGCCAGCTACTGACCTGGGGGTTCATCTTTCAGTGTTATGTCTTTTTGCCTTTTCATACTGCTCATGGTGTTCCCAAGGCGAGAGTGCTGAAGTGGTTTGCCATTCCCTTTTCCAGTGGACTACGTTTTTCAGGCCCTAATTAGCAGGGAGATGCCCTTTAGCTGCTCAGCGTAGCTGGATGACAAGCTCAGTGCCCTGGTTTCCTACTGCTAGTCCACACTGAACGTTTAAACCTTCACGGGCCATCAGATGTCGGTCAGTAAGTGGCTGGGGGTTGAGGCAAAAGCCCTGCTGAAGGGGTTGGGAAGTGGGTCTGGAGAGGCTGGAGCTGATGCTGGAGGACTCCCAGGAGCAGAGGGAACTTGCCGTCACCATGGCCGCTGGCCGCCCTGGAGCCGATCCGCCACCCTGGAGCCAAGAGTCCCCCGTGGGGCTGATCCGCTGCCCGCATCTTCATATTTATATTCCTGATGCTTTGAAGATCAATTTCCCACTGTAAGGGGCCCAACTGGGTCCCTAGCTGGGAACTGAGATCCGTAACATGCGTGGCATGAACAAAAAAAAAGAACTGAAAGTTGATACCTTTTGACCGCTGGTCATAATTTCCGGTGTTGAAGTTCAATTTATGTATATTCTCATAGATGAGTAGCCTTTTTCTCCTTTGCTTTTTGCTTCTTGTCTTTTCACAGCTATTTGTAAGCCCTCCTCAGACAGCCATTTTGCTTTTTTGCATTTCTTTTTTGGGGGGATAGTCTTCATATGGTCCTATATGGTCTCTCTCTCTCTCTCTCTCTCTGTCTCTCTCTCTCTATATATATAGTCTCCACATAGGTGAGTAGCTCTCCTGAAAGAGCTTCCCTGTTGTCTCAGTGGTAAAGAATCTCCATGCCAATGCAGGAGACACAGGTTTGATCCCTGGGTCAAGAAGATCCCCTGGAAAAAGAAATGGCAACCCACTCCACTATTGTTGGAACTTGTCTGGTGGTTCAGATATTAAGGAATCTGTCTGAAAGGCAGGAGACCTGAGTTCAATCCCTGGGTTAGGAAGATTCCCTGGAGAAGGTAATGACTACTCACTCCAATATTCTTACCTGGTGAATCCCATGGATACAGGAGCCTGATGGGCTACAGTTCATGAAGTCGCAAAAGAGTTGGACATGATTTAGCCACTAAACAACAACCACAACAACAAATTTCTTCTGAGAATAGTCAAAAAAATAAAAAAAATTACTGCAACTATGCCATGTGTAAAGGACAAATTATCATGACAAATTGGTATTTATTTCAAAAGTAAAAGAATTAACATTCAAATATTAATAAATATAATTCACTACATTAAAAATAAAGGACATATTATATCAATAAAATTCAATATCTTTTCATGATTAATATTTTCCAAAATTTTAAAAAAACTTCACTTGATTTACATCATTTACAAAAATCATCAGCCAACATTATATGCAATCATGCAATCCTGAATACTTTCCCAAAGAATACAGAAAATAGACATGATGTCCACTCTCAATCATTCTATCAACATTGTACTGATGATGTAACCAGTCGAAGAAAAAATAATATAAGCTATCAGATTTCGAATATGTGGTTAGTCAGTCAGTTCAGTCGCTCAGTCGTGTCCGACTCTTTGTGAGCCCATGAATTGCAGCACGCCAGGTCCCCTGTCCATCACCAACTCCCGGAATTCACTCAGACTCATGTCCATCAAGTTGGTGATGCATCCAGCCATCTCATCTCTGTTGTCCCCTTCTCCTCCTGCCCCCAATCCCTCCTAGCATCAGAGTCTTTTCCAGTGAGTCAATTCCTCACATGAGGTGGGCAAAATATTGCAGTTTTAGCTTTAGCATCAGTCCTTCCAATGAACACCCAGGACTGATCTCCTTTAGGATGGACTGGTTGGATCTCTTTGCAGTCCAAGGGACTCTCAAGAGTTTTCTCCAACACCACAGTTCAAAGGCATCAATTCTTCAGCACTCAGCTTTCTTCATAGTCCAACTCTCACATCCATACACGACCACTGGAAAAACCATAGCCTTGCTACATTAATGGCCCCAATTCTCCACTCTTCCCTATGTCTGTGCCTTTTGCATGTAAACTATGTAATAATTTTAAGTTCTCAGCCACTCTGAGCAGGAGATTACATCCAGCCCTAAACACTGCAATCAGCCATGCAGGATGCTTTGTCCAGTGGACTATCAGCAAACAAGTCACAAGAAAGATGTTTCACCATTGCTTACACAATTGGACTTGTTTTCCTTTGTACCTCTATTCTCACATGACAACTTGCCTAAGTTATTCTGTTGGATGGATGTAAGAAATGTATGGATCTGAACTGTAACACACCAGCTGATAGCCTACCCACCTCAGTAAATAGCCAGCCAATTCCAGTCATGTGAGCAATTCAGCAAAGATGAAGGAGGAAAAAATGTGTAAATCTCTGATTTGCAAACAGATAGACTAAATACTTATTAGCAAGTGAGTTTCAAGGCAGCTCTCTATACAGCATTATTGAGACAATACATAAATAATACAGAGAAAGAAAGTACAAGTATTTTAATTCCAAGATGATATTTCAGTATGCAGAAAATCTAAAGACTCTACAAATCAATGTAATTCACAAATAGATCAACAAAGCTGGTTGAATCTAAAGTCAATATTGGGCTTCCCAGGTGGTTCAGTGGTAAAGATCTGCCTGCCAATGCAGGAGCCGCAGGAGACATGGGCTTGATCCCTGGGTCAGGAAGATCTCCTAAAGGAAAAGGCAACCTACTCCAGTATTCTTGTCTGGGAAATCCCATGGACAGAGGAGCTTGATGGGCTACAGTCTAAGGGATGGCAAAGAGTCAGAAATGACTGAGCACACACATGAAGTTAATATTAAAAATTTATTTGTGTTTATATATACTGGCCAGAAGCATTTGTAAATGAAAACTTTAAAAATCATTTATAATACTACAAAAAATACACATACTTAAAAATGATTCCAGTAAAAGATGTGAAAGACTCATACTGAAAGTAATGGAACGTTTAGAGAAACTGAAGAATTCTTAAATTACTGGAGAGTTCAATAAAGGCTTGATATTGTTAAAATGTCAAATAGCCCAAAGTTGAAATATAAATTCAATTCAGTTGCAGTCAATTTCTCAGCAAGCCTTTGGTGTTATAGGTTGAACTCATCACATAATTTATACAAAAATGTAAAAGTCCTAGAAAAGTTAAGTCAGTCTTTAAAAATGCAGTTAGGAGAGGCCTTATACTCCTAATTTCAGGAAATTGTAAGGTTCATTAATTAAGGAAGGAGTAGTTGCACAATGTTAGGCAAATATATCAGTTGAGAAAAGAAGACCTAGAAATATATCCACACCCACAGAGTAACCTGATTTAGTCACCTTATTAGTAGAGGAGAGGATGGCCTTCTTTATAAGTTATGCCAGAATGACTGGTTAACCACATGAAAAAATTATGAACCTTGAGACTTATCTCATACCTTACTCAAAAATTAATTTGAGTTTGATCTTTGACCTAAATATAAAACTAAAACAATCAAATCTCTAGAAGAAAACATGGGACAATATCTACATGATCTGAGTGCAGGCAAAACTTTTTGAACAGGAAAGAACAACAAATATAAAAGAATAAAATAAATTTCATCAAAATTAACAACTTCTTTCCTCTAAAGAAGAGTAAAGTCCCTCAGTCGTATCTCTTCTTTGCAACCCATGGACTGTAGCTCAGGCTCCTCCATCCATGGGATTTTCCAGGCAATATTACTGGAGTGGGTTGCCATTTCCTTCTCCAGGGGATCTTCCCCACCCAGGGATCAAACCTGGGTTTCCTGCATTGTAGACAGACACTTTACCATCTGAATCACCTGGGAAGTCTTATCTTTCCTCAAAATCATGATTAAACAGTGAATAGGCAAGCCACAAACTGGGAAAAACATTAAAATACAAATATCTGAAAAGGGTTTATATGAAGACTATAATGAATCCCAGGGACGGGGGACTCTGGTGGGCTGCCATCTATGGGGTCGCATGGAGTCAGACATGACTGAAGCGACTTAGCAGCAGCAGCAGCAGCACACATCAATAAGCAAAAGACAAATAAACTTTAAAATAATGAAAAGATACTTAGTAATGCACAATATTCAAATGCCCAAAAAGGACTGAAAAGGAACTCAACATCATTACTATCATTATTCATCACAGAAATGCAAATTAAACTGAGAATTTAATTACATTCTCACCACAATGTTTAAATTTTTAAAAATGACAATATTAAGTGATGATAAAGATGTGGAGAAAATTTAAGTCTCATCCATTGTAGAGAGGGGAAACATTTTTACACTCATTTTTTAAAACACCTGGACATTATCTACTAAAATAAAATATAGCCTACTATGTGAAAGAGCAATTTCTCTCTCCTTGATACATACTCAGACAAATCTGTGCATATGTCCGCAAAGGGACATGTATAATAATGCTGAGAGCAGTTTTATTTACAGTAGCCAAAACCTAGAAGCAATTCAACAATAGGAGAATAGATAAAGAAATTATATTTTCATACAAAGTGATGTTGCACAATAATATTAAGAATCTATTAAAAGAGGTTATAATATAAATGAATCTCTAAAACATTAGGTGTGCAAAAGTATAGAAAGTATAATAAAACTATTTTATTATTTTAAATTCTTATGAATTTGAAAGTCAGGGATAATAACCAAATTCTATTTTTGTTATCCTGTCATCAGTTAATAACCCTCTACCAGAATCTGACTCAGCCTCTATTTGTGTCCAGATCAGCAACTATCCCTTTGGAAAAGTGGCAGAAACCTTCAGACATTCTGCCCCTCCCTGGAGAAGCTTCAGCTCTTCTTTCTTTTTTCCATTCCTAAGTGGGTCTTTTGTTCCTAAATCCTGTGAGACTTTGAGGAATTCAGTTATATGTACAGGCCCCTTTGTCTGACCTACTCCAATTTTAAGCCAGCACTAAGGATTAGAATGATTTCAGAGAGATAGGAATCCTTGATTCTCACCTTAAAATATTTTACTTCTTCATAAATTTTACTCTTCTAGTCCTCATTGCTTCCACAGCTGACTGTTGTTTTAAGATTTCTTTTCAGGATTTTTTAGTTATTTTCAATGGGAACAATTTTCCTCACCTTCCCTTCTGATAACTCCCGTGTTTAACAATATAAAAAAGTTTGAAACCATTTGTTTTAATACCAGAAAACAAAACTAAAATGGCCTCTATCACTTCCTAAGGACACCTGAGCCTGCATAAGGCAGTATCTTTCCAGAAAGCTATGTAGGAAGTGGACCATACAGAAATGGATATTTGCTATATCAAGTCATTCATAATTAGGAATCAAAGAGAATACCTTATTCCAAAAACATTTTGTTACATCCAGATTGGTGAACTGGGAGTTTGGAGAACTGTCACAAACGGTTTTCTGTAGCTAAAGACAGAAGATTATGACAAAGGGTACTAAGAAATCAAAGTGACAGCCTGAAGTTTCATTACAAATACCACCTGATTGAATCATTCTGAGGGGCCGTCTGTCTACAATACTCATGCATGCTGTATCTTAAACTGAAGTGATAGAAAATTAGGGAACTTTCAAAATGAAAACTGATTTCATAAATTACAGCCATAAAACAACAAAAAAAGCTGTCATGGCCTTTAGCAGCTTTTCCTTTAATTTCTGCAGAATCTTTTGTCTTCAACCCTTGAGCCTTACTATTGTCTCTATTTGGGCTTCCCTGGTGGCTCAGAGGGTAAAGCACCTGCCTACAATGCGAGAGACCTGGGTTCGATCCCCGGGTCGGGAAGATTCCCTGGAGAAGGAAATGGCAACCCATTCCAGTACTCTTGCCTGGAAAATCCCATGGACTGAGAAGCCTGGTAGGCTACAGTCTATGGGGTTGCAAAAGTTGTCTCTATTGTACTCAAACCAGGACTTTCTTCTTCAGTGAAAGTGCTGGAAAAAATACATGATGATTTTACACTTAATAGAGGGGAAATTTCATGTAGAGATAATTCTCACAGGACCATAAATTGTGCAAATCAGAATATATGAGAGCCCAAGAAACATGGAAACTAGGAATAGCTATTAATGAAAATAAAGTTTTATCATCATACTGTATAATAAGCATATGAAATAAACACCTGGTTCATTAACTTGCCATCAGAAGGCCAGTTATGTTAAACTATGCCCAAAATGTCCAGTCTTCGGCTGGGTAGAAATTATAGTGTCTCCATCTCTATATTTGAAACAGTATCCTCAAAATATGTGAAAACATTATGACTAATAATTTCTTAAAGGTTTCTTGATAAAGTTTTTATATCTTAAAAACAGATCTTTTGTTCAAGCCTAAAAAAACAGACAAAGATAAAAGGGAAAGTATATATTGTTGAAAAGGTTGAAATATTTTATTCATTCATTCTCTTATGCAATTATTCACTCAGCAATTATCTATCAGGTACGTCCATGTACCAGGCATGGTAAGAAATATAAGACAAAGAATAAATGCCAAAAAATAGAATTTTGGTGCCACGCTGTTCCGTGCTGTGCTTAGTTGCTCAGTCGTGTCCGTTTAAAGGTTTCTTGATAAAGTTTTTATATCTTAAAAACAGATCTTTTGTTCAAGCCTAAAAAAACAGACAAAGATAAAAGGGAAAGTATATATTGTTGAAAAGGTTGAAATATTTATTCATTCATTCTCTTATGCAATTATTCACTCAGCAATTATCTATCAGGTACGTCCATGTACCAGGCATGGTAAGAAATATAAGACAAAGAATAAATGCCAAAAAATAGAATTTTGGTGCCACGCTGTTCCGTGCTGTGCTTAGTTGCTCAGTCGTGTCCGACTCTTTGTGACCTCATGGACTGTAGCCCACCAGGCTCCTCTGTCCATGGGGATTCTTCAGGCAAGAATACTGGAGTGGGTTGCCATTCCCTTCTCCAGGGGATTTTCCTAACGCAAGGATCAAACCCCGGTCTCCCACAGTGCAGGCAGATTCTTTACCAACTGAACCACCAGGGAAGCCCAAGTATATTGGAGCGATTCTGACCCAGGAATTGACCTGGGGTCTCCTGCATTGCAGTCAGATACTTTACAGCTGGGCTATTAGGGAAATTGCTTACAATCAAATATAAAATATTTTTATTTAAAAGTTATTTACTTTGTTTTTATGAGTGCTTTATAAGAACTGAGGTAGACTGAGGTATTTTTAAATGAGATAGATAAGATCGAGTAGAAAGTAAATAAACACAAAACATATACCCAGGAAATTGAAAAAAAATTATTGATAAGTGACCATTTTCCAGGACTGCATGTATGTATATTCAGATATATACTGCATGTAAGTATAAATAGATAGAGAAGTGGATAGAGAGGTAACATCTTTACTGGCTGTAAAGAGTTGGGTTATACCTGTTTTCCTTTAAAAAATATGTAGATGTTAACTTCTTGTTTAAAATATTGCTATAAGAAGTAGAAAGTAAAAGACTAGACTTCTAACAACCCCTAACCCAATTTCCTTTACTTACTGCATACCTGAAGAATTAATTTAAAAATATATACTCCTTAAAGTTTTAAAGATGTAAAGAGGAAATGGTTTGCAAACTACAATGTCAAAGTTTCCTGAATCACGATGTTCTTTTTTGACCTGAAAATCTAGTATTTAATCATTTCAGAGTATTATTTATTATTTTACTTAATCTTGAGCCCAGTATATTTTTCCTTTAATTTTTAAAAATCTCTAATCTAGTGTAATAACGTATGCAATATTGGAATATATATTTTATTAGCTTCCCTCATCTTGTGTTTTAAATATGTATTCAATCGAGTTGTCTTAAAATTTCTTCCTATAAGAATAATTCAATTTCTACTTCTTTGATGTTTCTAATTTATTTTTAAGTCCTTTAATGATAAGGTTTTGTTCAAATGTGTTTCTTTAGGGAATCACTTCTTTGTAATATAATTAATATAGTTACATTAGCTCAACTTATTTCCTGTTTAAGAATAAGTTTTCTTGAATCATGCTCTCTTAAAGCACTTGTGGTGAATTTTCCTTTTTCATAAGTTATATTATCTTCTAGACCAACTTTTTCTCCTTATAATGGTATGTTGTTTCTTCCCTCTTAAATTTAAATTTTTACTTCACTATAGCAATGTTACTATTATTGTTAAGAGAATATTTCTGTATTGACTATGCCATTACCCTTCATCTTTATCATGCTTGAGCAGCTATATTTTCTCTGGTATGGTATGGGTATGGTCTCAACTAATTTTGTACTGCATTTGATGCCTGTTTTGTGTTTTTTTTTTTTCACTTCAGATTGAAGATAAATATGGCTTATTTCTATTTATTTTCCCTATTCAGAGGGTATATGGGTGGGCTTACCTGAGAATTAAGCCTTTTTGTGGTACACTGTGAGTTCTGTTGTTGCTGTTATTCAATTGCTAAGTTGCGTCTGGCTCTTTGCAAACCATGGACTGCAGCATGCCAGTCTTCCCAGTCCTTCACTATCTCCTGGAGTTTGCTCAAACTCATGTCCTTTGAGTAGGTGATGCCATCCAAACACTTCATCCCCTGTCACCCACTTCTCCTTCTGCCCTCAGTCTTTCATAGCATCTGGGTCTTTTGCAATGAGTAGACTCTTCACATCAGGTGGTCAAAGTATTGGAGCTTCAGTATTATTAAATGCTGAGTATCAACGCTCACCCGCTTGATGAGGGAAAGGCTCTTAACCCATTAGGAGATATGACAGGGTGGATAGCTAATAGTTCGGTTTACTCCCTCGACAGTAGGGGCAGTGGATACTTTATCTCACTATCGACTTACCCAGTTTTACTTATTTCTCCCTAACAACTATTTCCATCACTCTCCAGTAAAACAAGGAGAGAGAGAAAAATGCAAAGAAGTTTTGCTTGCTTCTCCACAGTTTTGGAATATTCCCGATAAAGTATTTTTTTTGTACTCATCACTTCAGCTATAAGAAATGGGGAGAGCCCTGTGAACCAAGCCAGACTGTGCTCCTTGGTTCTGCTCCCAAACCTAGGTCCTATTTCTTACCCAATTCTTAATTGCTGCTGCTGAGGAATTGTATCCATTTTTCCCCCTTACATTACAGAATTCATTTTGTTGGTATTTTTGAAGAGGGATTCATTTTTTTTAATCCTTTCATGAATCCTTTTATTCAAGACAGCAGTCAAAATATAGATTTTTAAAAACTGGTTAACATGTTATAAAAGTGCAATGACATATCAAATTATCAAGTATTCATGTTAAGAATAAACACAAAAAATATTATAGAATGGCATTCTTATATAAGAAACTAGAGAAAACTTTTAATTGAAAGATTTGGGGAAAACAGTCTTCTGTAGTATTGTTTAGTCATCTTTCAATAATACCAATCTCCTTTCCTTCTGGAGAACAGGCTACAAATGACCATATATAGAATAAATGAAAAAGAATTATAATACAAAATCCCTGAATAAAAGTGGGACATATTCATCTAATTTCTAACATATAATAGCACTCTGAGCACGTGGGGTACTGAACTAGCAAGCCCTAATGGAGAAATAAAAAAATGTAGGGGATACTGTGCGAATTAAATTTCTACAAGGGCTGTAGCGAAATGCTTTAAGAAGAACAAAGAGCTCCTATTAATATATAGATTCATGTATTTTCATTTGTAACACATCTATCTTATGACATTTGAAAAGAGAGAAATTTTAAATTATGAAATCAAAAGATATTTTAAAATATTCAACTTGGGAGTAAGAAAAGCATGAATTTGAATCTTATCTGCATGACACTGGGCATTTTGTTTATGCTTTCTGAGCCTCTCTTTCAGAGAGGGTGAAATGGAGATAACGATGCATATCTTAAGCAATGCGGCAAAAATGGAGTAGATATAAATGTGAAAGTCTTAGATCAATGCTGGCATACACAATCAATACAGCATATCATGTAATAACAGTAAGAGTGGTAGTTGGATTACTGGTAACTACAATTACTTGTATTAATATTATTCTGCTGACTAAGGTCCATCTAGTCAAGGCTATGGTTTTTCCTGTGGTCATGTATGGATGTGAGAGTTGGACTGTGAAGAAGGCTGAGTGCCAAAGAATTGATGCTTTTGAACTGTGGTGTTGGAGAAGACTCTTGAGAGTCCCTTGGACTGCAAGGAGATCCAACCAGTCCATTCTGAAGGAGATCAGCCCTGGGATTTCTTTGGAAGGAATGATGCTGAAGCTGAAACTCCAGTACTTTGGCCACCTCATGTGAAGAGCTAACTCACTGGAAAAGACTCTGATGCTGGGAGGGATTGGGGGCAGGAGGAGAAGGGGACGACCGAGGATGAGATGGCTGGATGGCATCACGGACTCCATGGACAGGAGTCTGAGTGAACTCCGGAAGTTGGTGATGGACAGGGAGGCCTGGCCTGCTGCGATTCATGGGGTCGCAAAGAGTCGAACATGACTGAGCGACTGAACTGACTGAACTGACCATCTGAATAAAGTCAATTTTTGTTTGTTTTTCTGATTCTGTTAGCAACCATTAGACCTTGACAAATGAACAGTGTGAATTACAATACTGCAGGATTTGGGGCAGGGCTAGAGTACTCTTGCCTGGAAAATCCCATGGACGGAGGAGCCTGGAAGGCTCCTCCGTCCATGGGGTCACTAAGAGTCAGACACGACTCAGCTACTTCACTTTCACTTTTCATTTTCATGCATTGGAGAAGGAAATGGCAACCCACTCCAGTGTTCTTGCCTGAAGAATCCCAGGGACAGAGGAGCCTGGTGGGCTGCCGTCTATGGGGTCTCACAGAGTCAGACACGACTGAAGTGACTTAGCAGCAGCAGAGTTCAACTAATTAGAGCACTGTGTTCTGTACATCAAACTTTGTGGGGAATACAAATAATTTAATTACCAATAAACTTACTATTTAAAAAAAATCAGTCAAAAAATGGCTGAAAGAAGTAAAGAAAAAAACTAAAATCCTCCACATCTAAGTAGAATTTGCCTTTTTAAAAAAATCACATGTCATCTTGGATATTTCAATCTTAATGAGGATGCTCCCTTGGATTATCAAAAAATCAGAAAGTAGAACTAAGTAACACTCAATTTTTGCATGTTTACAAAGATATCATTGATTTTCAAAATTATAAACTAGTTGCATTCAAAACAGTATACATCACTGAGTTAGTAGCCATGCTTCTCATACTCATTATACGGTAATATGAAGGAAAAGCATTTGTTTTGAAACTCAGGACATAAGCAAGTTTGTGAAAGAAATTTTTCTTGCTTTAACCTCTTCCCTTCTAGTTGTGGCCAATTCCACTATTTTCTATTCCTTTTTAGTTTCTGAGTATTTAACAACCATGTATTCCAATGAGCTGTGCCCAGACTGCCCTTCCTAACTCTCTCTAGTTAAGATTCTTATACTACCTGTTTTATTTTCTCTCAATTTGAAACTTGCAAGTTGGATAGATAATTCTCCCAGGGCCTTGCACTTAGTTTTCAAGATAATAGCTAGTTAATTAAACAATTTATGATCTATTTTATTCATTATCTATCTTCATCTCATCTCCCTGTAAGCTCTATGATGTGAGGAAACTGGTCTGATTTTTGAGGACTTAAATGACACCACTATGTTTGGTAATTGCACATTTATGATTTCTTTTTATTCTTACATTAAACCCTGAGATAAGTTGTTTTTATTATTCCTGAATGTGATGTACACGAGAAAATGAATACTCATAAATATATATATGAAGGTGAAGGTGAAGTCGCTCAGTCGTGTCCGACTCTTTGCGACCCCATGGACTGAAGCCCACCAGGCTCCTCAGTTCATGGAATTTTCCAGGCAAGAGTACTGGAGTGGGTTGCCATTTCCTTCTTCAGAGGATCTTCCCAACCCAGGGATCGAACCCAGGTCTGCCGCACTGCAGGCAGACGCTTTAACCTCTGAGCCACCAGGGAAGCCCAAAAATATATATATGTATAATCTCAAGATCATAGAGATAGTAAATGATATGGCTATGAACTTAACATAAGGTTGTCTGATTCAAAACTTCATAGATCTGCTATTGCAATATGGTCGTAACTCTAATGTGTTCAAAGGATGATACATGAATGACTTTGAGCCACATGACAGGCAATTCAGAATGTTATTTCGTGTTTTTTTTTTTTCCCATCTTGCTGATGGACAATCACTTCTTCAACAATAGTCTAGCCAGTGTATACCCAGACATAAATATTAAATTTCTGATAAACTGATCAGAAATTCACTGTGCTCATTTTGTTTTATTTTGATTGTCTTATTTTTGCTTCTGCTTTTCCTATTGTTAATATCTTTCCATTTCTCCAAATAATATATATTTTCTACTAATATGTTCTTATGAGAAAAATACGTTTTATGTTCACTCATTAAAATATTATTATGCTAGAAATACTGGCACTCCAAATCTTTTAAACTAGAATTAATGAAGTGATGTGGAATAACATTTAAATTTTCAAAATGTTTTGCATATTGATTAATACATGCCAGAAAAACAGAATTGCTTTGGCTGGAAAAGTAAAATCATAGATATTTCGGACATTCCCCAAAATAAAAGCCTCACTGCCCTTATCATGGGCAGAATAAAACCTGATCACATTTACTTCAGAAAGGAGAATCTTCTCACTTGAGGAATTATCGTTTTTAACCCATAGCTTTTTTCCCCTTCAGTTCTAAACTCTCAATCATTCCATTTTAATCAAGTGTTTCTGAAATGGATACCCAAAGGATTCTATACATAGTTAAGGGTTTCATGTTTACAGGGGCAGCAGTAGATTTTGGTGTATGATATAATATTATTTTATTTCTTACTGCCACATATTTGCTATCATTTTAATAGCATTTTGTCTTTAGCATTAATCTTACAAATTACCCAGGAAGATTTGGGGATTTCATTTGTTTGGTTCAGTTTTCTGTTTGCCAGGAAACCATTCACTCTTTTACACTTCTCTTAAAAGTAAAAATCAACTCAAAAAGTATTTATTATGTGTACACATTTCCTGTATTATTCTCCTTATTAAAGTAAAATTTATACGCAGTGAAAGGTAGCAATTCTAGGAGTTCAATGAGTTTTAATGAATATATTTACCCCTATAATAACTCTTAATCAAAATATAGGACCCATGAAATTTCCTGCAGGCTGCATTCCAGATGATCCCCATGCCACACAAGCAGTTACTATTCTGTTTTCAATCAATGTAAATTAGTTTTACCTGTTTTTCACTTTTACATACAAATGGAATAATGGAGAACTCAATATCGTGTCTAGCTCCTTTCACTCAACATAATATGTTTGCAATTCATCCATGTTGTGTATATCACAGTTTGTTTTTTTATTGTTGAGTAAGTATTGTCCTATGTACGAACATTTGATTGTTTCCAGTGTGAGCATGTAGGAAATTAGAATAAACCACAATAAATATGAGGCTTTCCTGGTGGCTCAGTCGTAAAGAATCCACCTGCAACAC
This sequence comes from Aepyceros melampus, assembly GCA_006408695.1. NCBI lineage: Eukaryota > Metazoa > Chordata > Mammalia > Artiodactyla > Bovidae > Aepyceros > Aepyceros melampus. The sequence goes on along the minus strand of SJXQ01003954.1, from coordinate 309,463 downwards.
AGGAGCTGCAGGAGGCATGGGTTTGATCCCTGGATGGGGATGAACCCCTGGTAGAAGGGATGGTCACCCACTCCAGTATTCTTTCCTGGAGAATCCCTTGGAGAGAGGAGCCTGATGGGCTACACTCCATTGAGTTGCAAAGAGTCAGACACTACTGAAGCGACTTGAGCACACATACATGCATCCTAAAATATATCACTTTGGTATAAGTATTATTTTGAGCTGGAAGCAAATGAGAATCAACAAATATATAGTGAAGCCTTCCCAGAGTTTCCCTTACTTCACTAAAAGCAGAAACTTCTGAGAAATTAGGACTGCCATAAATCCCCTCTCCTCAAGAAGTTACATGTTTATGAAGAGGATGGAAAGTCAATGCCTGTTGACATGGACTTGCACAAATAAACCTTACTTCAGTAGTTTACCTCACAGTTTGCCACCATTGGAAGTCCAAAACCTCTCTTCCTTTGTCCTGTCATTTCACTACAAATGTATTTCTCTTTGTTAAGATGGTATGGGCTTCCTGGTGGCTCAGAGCAAAGGATCTGCCTGCAAGGCAGAAGCTGCAGAAGATGCCATTTCTATCCCTGGGTTGGGAAAATCCCCTGGAGGAGGAAATGGCAACCCACTCAAGTATTCTTGCCTGGGGAATTCCAAGGATAGAGGGGCATGGCAGGCTACAGTCCATGGGGTCGATCTGAAGCTACTTAGCATCAGATGTATGTAAGCACCAAGTTAAAACCATACTTTTGAGCTAATCATCACTGAGATAGTGCCAACATTATCTGTGCCACACTCATTAATAAGCTTTGTTCTCTTTTGTTAATCTATTAGTCTAATTTGCAGGGCACCAGGCAAAGAACCCAGAAGGATAGAGGGATAAAAATTAAATATTTCCTCATACACAGATTATTTTGTTTAAAGTTGTTATAAATAATTTTATATGAATGTTTAGGGGCACATATGTATTTTTCCTGGTAAATACTACATTGTGACTCAAAGTATAGGTATATGTTTATCTTGAGAAAATTCCAATGAAATGTTGGAAGTGGTTTGTCTATTTTATACTCCCATCAGCAATATACGTGTTCCAGTTGTTCATCACCAGCTTTTATGTTTGTGAGTCTTTTGAACTTGAGCCATTCTAATTGGTGTAAGAAACTGTCTCATGGTTGAGAGTAAATTGCATTTCCTTGATGACTATTGAACTCATTTTCATGAACTTACTACAATTTGTATACTTTCTTTTGCAAAGTTTCTTATATATTTATTTGGGATTGTTTGACACTTTATCATATATCTAGAAAAGTCCTTTTTATACTCTGATTACAAATGTATTGTTGTTTAGTCACTAAATCGTGTGTGACTCTTTGCAATCCCATGAACTGCAGCATGCCAGGCTTCTTTGTCCTTCACTGTCCCCCAGGGTTTGCTCAAATTCATGTCCATTGAGTTGGTGATGCTATTTAACCATCTCATCCTCTGCCACCATCTACTCCTTTTGCCTTCAATATTAACCAGCATCAAGGTCTTTTCCACTGAGTCAGCTGTTCATATCAGATGGCCAAATTACTACAGCTTCAGCTTTAGCATCAGTCCTTCCAATGAATATTTAGGGTTGATTTCCTTTAGGAATGAATGGTTTGATTTCCTTGCTGTCCAAGGGACTCTCATGAATCTTCTCTAGCACCACATTTTGAAAGCATCAATTCTTTGGCACTCAGCCTTCTTTATGGTCCAACTCTCACATCTGTACATGAATACTGGAAAAATCATAGTTTTGACCATATGGAACTTGGTTGGTGAAGTAAAGTCTCTGCTTTTTAATACACTGACTAGGATTGTCATAACTTTCCTTCCAAGAAGCAAGTGTCTTAATTTCTTGGGTACAGTCACCATCCACAGTGATTTTGAAGCCCAAGAAATAAAATCTGTCATTGCTTCTACTTTTTACCCTTCTACTTCCCATGAAGTAATGGGACTGGGTGCCATGATGTTAGATTTTGAATGTTGAGTTTTAAGCCAGCTTTTTCACTCTCCTCGTTGACTCTCAAAAAAAGTTCTTTAGTTCCTCATCACTTCCTGCCATTAGAGTGGTATTATCTGCATATCTGAGGTTGTTGTCATTTCTCCTGGCAATATTGATTCCAGCCTGTGATTCTTACAGTCTGGCATTTCACATGATGTATCCTGCATATAAGTTAAATAAATAGGGTGACAATATACAGCTTTGTCATACTCCTTTCCCAATTTTGAACCAACCAGCTGTGCATGTAAGGTTCTAACTGTTCCTTCTTGACCTGCATACAGGTTTCTCAAGAGAAAGGTAAGATGGTCTGGTATTCCCATCTCTAAGAAATTTCCAGTTTCCTGTGATCTACAGGGTCAAAGCCTTTAACATAGTCAGTGAAGTGGAAGCAAATATTTTCTGGAATTCTCTTGCTTTCTCTATGATTCAACAAATGTTGGCAATTTGATCTCTGATTCCTCTGCCTTTTGTAAGCCCAGCTTGTGCATCTGGAAGTTCTTGGTTCATGTACTGCTGAGGTCTAACTTGAAGGATTTTCAGCATAACCTTGCTAGAATATGAAATGAACATAATTGCCCAGTAGTGTGAACATTTGTTGGCATTGCCTATCTTTGGGATTGGAATGAAAACTGATCTCTTTCAATTGTGTGGCCACTGCTGAGTTTTCCAAATTTGCTGGCACATTGAGTGTGGCACTTTAATACCATCATCTTTTAAGATTTTAAATAGCTCAGATGGAATTCTATCACCTCCACTAGCTTTGTTTATAGTAATGCTTCCTAAGACCCACTTGACTTCACATTCCAGGGTGTTTGGCTCTAGGTGAGTGCCACACCATCATGGTAATCTGGGTCATTAAGATCTTTTTGTATAATTCTGCGTGTTCTTACCAACTTTTCCTAATCTCATGCTTCTGCTAGGTCCTTGCCATTTCTGTCCTTTACTGTGCCCATTCTTGCATGAAATATTCCCTAGATATCTCCAGTTTTCTTGAAGAGCTCTCTAGTCTTTCTCATTCTATTGTTTTCCTCTACTTCTGTGTATTGTTTATTGAATAAGGCCTTCTTATCTCTCCTTGTTCTTCTCTAGAACTCTGAATTCACTTGGGAATAATTTTCCCTCTCTCACTTGCTTTTTGCTGCACTTTTCCCCCCAGCTATTTGTAAAGCCTCTTCAGACAACCACTTTGCTTTCTTGCATTTCTTTTTTTTCAGGATGGTCACTGACTCCTCTACAATGTTATGAACCTTTGTCCATAGTTCTTCAGGCACTCTGTCTACCAGATCCAATGCCTTGAATCTATTTGTCTCCTCCACTGATTAACCATCAGTTCAGTTCATTTCAGTTGCTCAGTCATGTCCCACTCTTTGAGACCCCATGAATCGCAGCATGCTAGGCATCCCTGTCCATTACCAACTCCCGGAGTTTACTCATGTCCATTGAGTCGGTGATGCCATCCAGCCATCTCATCCTCTGTCATCCCCTTATCCTCCTGCCCCCAATCCCTGCCAGCATCAGTCTTTTCCAATGAGTCAACTTTTCACATCAGGTGGCCAACTATTGGAGTTTCAGCTTTAGCATAAGTCCTTCCAATGAACACCCAGGACTGATCTCCTTTAGGATGGACTGGCTGGGTCTCCTTGCAGTCCAAGGGACTCTCAAGAGTCTTCTCCAACACCATGGTTCAAAAGTATCAGTTCTTTGGTGCTCAGTTTTCTTAACAGTCCGACTCTCACATTCATACATGACTACTGGAAAAACCATAGCCTTGACTAGACGGACCTTTGTTGGAAAAGTAATGTCTCTGCTTTTTAATATGCTATCTAGGTTGGTCATAACTTTCCTTCCAAGAGTAAGCATCTTTTAATTTCATGGCTGCAGTCACCAACTGCAGTCATTTTGGACCCCTCAAAAAATAAAGTCTGACACTGTTTCCACTGTTTCCCCATCTATTTCCCATGAAGTGATGGGACCAGATGCCATGATCTTAGTTTTCTGAACATTGAGCTTTAAGCCAACTTTTTCAGTCTCCTCTTTCACTTTCATCAAGAGGCTTTTTAGTTCCTCTTCACTTTATGCCAGAAGGGTGGTGTCATCTGCATATCTGAGCTTATTGATATATCTCCTGGCAGTCTTGATTCCAGCTTGTACTTCTTCCAGCCCAGCGTTTCGCATGATGTACTCTGCCTATAAGTTAAATAAGCAGGGTGACAATGTACAGCCTTGACATACTCCTTTTCCTATTTGGAACCAGTCTGTTGTTCCATATCCAGTTCTAACTGTTGCTTCCTGACCTACATACAGGTTTCTCAAGAGGCAGGTCAGGTGGTCTGGTATTTCCATCTCTTTCAGAATATTCCACAGTTTATTGTGATACACACAGTAAAAGGCTTTGGCAGTCAATAAAGCAGAAATAGATGTTTTTCTGGAACTCTCTTGCTTTCTCCATGATCCAGCAGATGTTGGCAATTTGATCTCTGGTTCCTCTGCCTTTTCTAAAACCAGCTTGAACATCTAGAAATTCATGGTTCATGTATTGCTGAAGCCTGGCTTGGAGAATTTTGAGCTTTACATTACTAGCGTGTGAACTGAGTGCAACTGTGCAGTAGTTTGAGCATTCTTTGGCATTGCCTTTCTTTGGGATTGGAATGAAAACTGACCTTTCCTAGTCCTGTGGCCACTGCTGAGTTTTCCAAATTTTCTGGCATATTGAGTGCAGCACTTTCACAGCATCATCTTTTAGGATTTGAAAGAGCTCAACTGGAGTTCCATCACTTTCACTAGCTTTGTTTACAGTAATGCTTCCTAAGGCCCACTTGACTTCACATTCCAGGATGTCTGGCTCTAGGTGAGTGATCACACTGTTTCGCATGATGTACTCTGCCTATAAGTTAAATAAGCAGGGTGACAATGTACAGCCTTGACATACTCCTTTTCCTATTTGGAACCAGTCTGTTGTTCCATATCCAGTTCTAACTGTTGCTTCCTGACCTACATACAGGTTTCTCAAGAGGCAGGTCAGGTGGTCTGGTATTTCCATCTCTTTCAGAATATTCCACAGTTTATTGTGATACACACAGTAAAAGGCTTTGGCAGTCAATAAAGCAGAAATAGATGTTTTTCTGGAACTCTCTTGCTTTCTCCATGATCCAGCGGATGTTGGCAATTTGATCTCTGGTTCCTCTGCCTTTTCTAAAACCAGCTTGAACATCTAGAAATTCATGGTTCATGTATTGCTGAAGCCTGGCTTGGAGAATTTTGAGCTTTACATTACTAGCGTGTGAACTGAGTGCAACTGTGCAGTAGTTTGAGCATTCTTTGGCATTGCCTTTCTTTGGGATTGGAATGAAAACTGACCTTTCCTAGTCCTGTGGCCACTGCTGAGTTTTCCAAATTTTCTGGCATATTGAGTGCAGCACTTTCACAGCATCATCTTTTAGGATTTGAAAGAGCTCAACTGGAGTTCCATCACTTTCACTAGCTTTGTTTACAGTAATGCTTCCTAAGGCCCACTTGACTTCACATTCCAGGATGTCTGGCTCTAGGTGAGTGATCACACAGTCATGAATATCTGGGTAGTGAAGATCTTTTTTGTACAGTTCTTCAGTGTATTCTTGCCACCTCTTCTTAATATCTTCTGCTTCTGTTAGGTCCATACCATTTCTGTCCTTTATTATGCCCATCTTTGCCTGAAATGTTCCCTTGGTATCTCTGATGTTCTTGAAGAGATATCTAGTTTTTCCCATTCTATTGTTTTCGCTGAGGGAGGCTTTCTTATCTCTCCTTGTTATTCTTTGGAACTCTGCATTCAAATGGGTATATCTTTCCTTTTCTCCTTTGCTTTTCACTTCCCTTCTTTTCACAGCTATTTGTAAGACCTCCTCAGACAGCCATTTTGCTTTTTTGCATTTCATTTTCTTGGGGATGGTCTTGATCTCTGTCTCCTGTACAATGTCACGAACCTCTGTCTATAGGTCTTCAGGCACTCTATCAGATCTAGTCCCTTAAATCTGTTTCTCACTTTCACTGTATAATCAGAAGGGATTTGATTTGCTCATACCTGAATGGTCTAGTGGTTTTCCTCACTTTCTTCAATTTAAGTCTAAATTTGGCAACAAGGAGTTCATGATCTGAGCCACAGTCAGCTCCCGATCTTGTGTTTGCTAACTGTATAGAGCTTCTCCATCTTTGGCTGCAAAGAATATAATCAGTCTGCTATTGGTGTTGACCATCTGGTGATGTCCATGTGTAGAGACTTCTCTTGTGTTGTTGTAAGAGGGTGCTTGCTATGACCAGTGCATTCTCTTGGCAAAATTCTATTAGCCTTTGCCCTGCTTCATTCTGTACTCCAAGGCCAAATCTACCTGTTACTCCAGGTGTTTCTTGACTTCCTACTTTTGCATTCCAGTCCCCTGTAATGGAAAAGATATCTTTTGGGGGTGTTAGTTCTAAATGGTCTTGTAGATCTTCACAGAACTGTTCAACTTTAGCTTCTTCTGCATTACTGGTCGGAGCATAAACTTGAATTACCATGATATGAATGGTTTGCCTTGGAAATGAATAGAGATCATTCTGATCTCTAGTAGCATGATTAATATTGATAGAATTTTAAAATTTTGAATGGAGCTCTGCTGCTGCTGCTAAGTCACTTCAGTTGTGTCCAACTCTGTGCGACCCCAGAGATGGCAGCACACCAGGCTCCGCCATCCCTGGGATTCTCCAGGCAAGAACACTGGAGTGGGTTACCATTTCCTTCTCCAATGCATGAAAGTGAAAAGTGAAAGTGAAGTCGCTCAGTCATATCCGACTCTTCGTTATCCCATGGACTGCAGCCCACCGGGCTCCTCCATTCATGGGATATTCCAGGCAAGAGTATGGAGTGGGGTGCCATTGCCTTCTCCAGGTTACCAGTTTTTTATGTTCTCTAATATACCTTTACCTAGCCCACGTTCATGAAGGCTTTTGTCTGTTTCTTTTAGAAACTTTATAGTTAGCTTTTAAATTCACATACCCTATTACTGCAGCACTGGTTACTGAAACTCTTGTTTCTCTGTTGAATTACCATGGTTTCTTTTCTTTGCATGGAATTCTTGCTCTGATCCATTGATCTTTCTATTCATAAATATCACTGTACTGGTCTGATTACTATTGCTTCATACTTAGAGCTGAATTTAAGCAGTTAATATCTTCCTTCTTTATTCTTTTTTTTTAATCTGTTTTTGCTATTCAAGATCCTTTATATCTCCATATAAATTTTAGAAACAACTTTCAAAACCATGTTAGAATTTTGATTCAAGTTGCATTGAATCTACAAATCAACTTGGGGATAAACAGATCTTCAAAAATTGATTTTTCTACCTCATAATGTGATACATACCTTCATTAGTTACAGATTTAATTTCACTTCAGCATTCTTTTGTAGTTTTAAATATATAAGTTTTGTACTTAAATTTATCACTAAGTACTTTGTGGTTTTAATGGTAATTTTGTAAAATTTCAAGTTCTAATTATTTGTTGCTAGCTTACATAAACACAAATGACTTTCATATCTTGACCTTGAGTCTTTTGACTTGCTAAATTTAAGCATGTTTTAGCAATTTTTTAATATACTCATTATTTTTCACATGAGAAATCATATTGCCTGTGAATAAAAACTATTTTACTCTCCTCTGTCCAATATGTATTTCTTTTAAAATTTGTATTGCTTTCATTTGCTGGTTGTGACCTCTAGTACAATGATAAATACAACTAGTGAAAGAGGACACATTCATCTTTACCCTAGTCTTAGGAAAAAGCATTCAAAAATTTATTATTGAATGTGATGTCAGCTGCATAATTTTATAGATGTTCTTTATCAGGTTGAGAAAGTTGTCTTCTATTAATAGTTTTATCTCAATAGACTTTATGAAATGTGAAATTTCCTTAGATGAGTTTTATAAATTTTTTGTTATGATCATATGATTATTATGTTATTCTTTTCATTCATAGATAAACTGATCAGTTTCAAATATTTAACCAAACTTGCCTCTTCAAATAAATTTTACTTTGTGATAACATATTCTGAATTTTCATCTGTAAGATCTTTTGACATGTGTCTTGGAATGTAAATTCCTTGTCTCAAATTTCTAACTCTAGTTAAGCAATATCAACTGTGTTTTCCAAATTGATTCCAGACAGCATAAAACTTTGCTAAGTAGATCAGAAGGAATAATGCTCACCATATTCTGTCTACTACCAGCATAGCTTTCCCCAAAGCTGAAGTTAGGGAGGACTGTTGCTGTTCACTCACTCAGTCATGTATGACTCTTTGCAACCTCATGGACTGCAGCTCACCAGGGTTCCCTGTCCTTTACCATCTCCTGGAGTTTGCTCAACTCATGTCCATTGAGTCAGTGATGCTATCCAACCATCTCATCCTCTGTCAGATCCTTCTCCTCGTGCCTTCAATCTTTCCCAGCATCAGGCTCTTTATCAATGAGTTGGCTCTTTGCATCAGGTGACCAAAGTATTGGAGCTTCAGCTTCAGCATCAGTCCTTCCAATGAATATTCAGGGCTGATTTCCTTTAGGATTGACTGGTTTGAGCTCCCTACTATCCAACAGACTCTCAATAGTCTTCTCCAGAACCACATTTCAAAGGCATCAACACTTCGGTTCTCAGCCTTTTATATTGTCCAGCTTTCTCATCCATGAATGACTACTGGAAAAACCGTAGCTTTGACTAGATGGACCTTTTTGGTAAATAATGTCTCTGCTTTTCAACACTCTGTCTAGACTTTTCATAGCTTTTCTTCCGAGGAGCAAGTGTCTTTTAATTTCATGGTTGCAGTCACCATCCACAGTGATTTTGGAGCCAAAGAAAATAAAGTCAGTCACTGTTCCCATTGCTTCTCCATATATTTGCCATGAACTAATGGGACAGATGCCATGATCTTCATTTTCTGAATGTTCAGTTTTAAGCCACCTTTTTCATTCTCCTCTTTCACTTTCATCAAGACTCTTTATCCTCTCTGCTTTCTGCCATTAGGGTGGTGTTATATGCATATCTGAGGTTATTGATATTTCTTCCTACAGTCTTGGTTCCACCTTATGCTTCATCCAGCCTGGCATTTTGCATGATGTACTCTGTGTAGAAGTTAAAGTAAGCAGGGTGACAATATACAGCCTTGACATACTCCTTTCCCAATTTTGAACCAATCAATTGTTCCGTGTCTGGTTCTAACTATTGCCTCTTGACCTGCATATAGGTTTTGCAGGAGGCAGGTAGGGTGGTCTGGTATTCCCATCTCTTTATGAATTTTCCACAATCTGTTGTGATCCACCCATTCAAAGGCTTTAGAAAGTGAAGCAGAAGCAGATGTTTTTCTGAAACTCTCTAGCTTTTTCTATGACCCAATGGATTCTGGCAATTTGATCTGTGGTTCTTCTGCCTTTCCTAATTTCAGCTTGTACATCTGGAAGTTCTCAGTTCACATACTGTTGAAGCCTGGCTTGAAGGATTTTGAGCTTTACTTTACTAGCATACGAAATGAGTGCAGTTGTGCAGTAGTTTGAACATTCACTGGCATTGCCCTTCTTTGGGATTGGAATGAAACCTGACATTTTCCAATCCTGTGGCCACTGTTGAGTTTTCCATATTTGCTGGAATATTGAGTGCAGCATTTTAACAGCATCATCTTTTAGGGAGGACTATATTATTAATTTTTGACCAATGGACAGGAAGGAGAAGTCACCTGTGTCATTTTCAAGCCAAAGCATCAAGGAGCTTATGCATGACCTTATAGCTTATTTACTCCTCCCCTACAAATGATAAACATGTTGTTCTCAAGCTCTAGAGGGTGCAGTTACAAGACAGTGGTGTTGTTCTTAGCCTGCTTTCCAAAAATCTGTGTAGAGCAACACCCCACCCCCAAATGGTTCACATTATGTATCTACCACCAACGAAAACACTTTATTTGATGAAGTAACTCTAGCTTTAATATTGTTGATTACTAAAGCATAGGGATGTCTATTCTGACTATTATTATGGAACTTGGGTATATAGCATTCATATATATGGTAAGTGCTGCCATGAAATTAAAAGACACTTGTTCCTTGGAAGAAAGCGATGACCAACCTAGACGGCACATTAAAAAGCAGAGATGTTACTTTGCCGACAAAGGTCCATCTAGTGAAAGCTATGGTTTTTCCAGTAGTCATGTATGGAAGAATTGATGTGTTTGAATTGTGGTGTTTGAAAAGACTCCTGAGAGTCCCTTAGACTGCAAGGAGATCCAACCAGTCAATCCTAAAGGAGATCAGTCCTGAATATTCATTGGAAGGACTGATGTTGAAGCTGAAACTCCAGTACTTTGGCACCTCATGCAAAGAACTGACTCATTGGAAAAGACCCGGATGCTGGGAAATATTGAAGGCAAGAGGAGGAGGGGATGGCAGAGGATGAGATGGTTGGATGGCCTCACTGACTTGATGGGCATGAATCTGAGCAAGCTTTGGAAGTTGGTGATGGACAGAGAGGCCTGGCTTGCTGCAGTCCATAGGGTTGCAATGAGTCAGACATGTCTGAACTGAACTGATCACAAATGAAATTCAAATAATTGATCTTTGCATAGATTAGTGGAGGATTTTTATAACACACCATTCATAGATGCACATTGAGTAAATATCAATAGCAGCAATGAGATCAAAGCATAATGATAGAAATAAAAGTCATATTTAATTGCTAACAATTGTGAAAGTTTATAGATCTTACATTTGATGCAGTAATAAACTATCTCCAAAAAATAATTTTATTTATTATTTTATTTGGAATATATTTATCAGTTATTGACTATATTCTAGACTATTTTATTAACAAAATAAGTGTTCTCATGACATACTTTGTGGTATAAATATTAATACCTCTGTATTTCAGTGGAGCTCAGTAATCATGTATAGGGACAATATAAACACAAAAATTCACCCCAACTGATCTCACTGTTTTCTCCCCCACCATATTTTTAAAGCTTTCATGCCTTTATTCCCTAAAGCCTTTCTATAAATAATAGTCCTAAGGCCCAATGAACTTACCAAAGGATAAAGGGAAACAACAGTTAGGAGTACTTCACTGTGTAATTGGTTCTTTAAAAAGAGAAGGATTGACTGAAAATTATAAGCCTACATTAAAATGACTGGCTGGACTTCCCTCTTTGGCTCAGTGGTAAAGAATCTGCTTGCCAGTGTGGGAGAATGGGCTCAACTCCTGGTCCAGGAAGATGCCATGCAGCGACTAAGCCCTTGTGCCACAACTACTGAGCATGTGCTCTAGAACCCATGAACCGCAGCTACTGAGCATGTGCTCTAGAACCCATGAGCCTCAACTGCTGAGCATGTGCTCTAGAACCCATGAATCGCAACTACTGGGTATGTGCTCTAGAATGCATGAGCCGCAACTGCTGAGCATGTGCTCTAGAACCCATGAACTGCAACTACTGGGCCCACACGCCACAGCTACTGAAGTCTGTGTGCCCTAGAGCCCATGCAGGGCTTGCGTTCTTCCACAACAAGAGAAGCCACCTCAGCAATGAGAAGCCTACATACCACAACTAGAGAATAGCTCCTACTTGCCACTATAGGAGAAAAGCCAGTGCAGCAATGAAGACCCAGCATAGCCAAAAATAATTAAACAAATAAAATGTTAAATGGATGCATGCTTAGTCACTTCAGTCCTGTGCAATTCTTTGCAACCATATGGACTGTAGCCCACCTGTCCATGGGACAGCTCTTCTGTCCATGGGATTCTCTGGGCAAGAATACTGGAGTGGATTGCTATGCCCTCCTCCAGTGGATCTTCCTGACTCAGGGATCAAACTGGTGTCTCCTGTGTCTCCCTCATTACCGGCAGATTCTCTACCACTGAGCCACTGGGGAAGTCTCAAAGGCTCAATACCTATTTTTAAAAATGACCTGCTATTCAGAGGCAAACATTGTAGCCACTGTGAAATATTAAAAAAAATACACATAAACTTCCATAAAGTTTTCCTTCTTTTATGACCTTCACATAAATTAAACTAGTTCACTAGTTCCCTGGAGGGAAGATAAACATCTCTTGTTAAAAACCAACTTGTGTCAATAACTGGTTTTAGTTCTATTTCTAATCTATTAGTGGATAAAGGAAGGTCCAAAGATGACCCTTTCTTTGTTATTGTTCTTAATTCATTTTACCCTTAATATAGTTTAAAGGTAAATAAGATCACCTGAACCTGCCACTATGCTAGGTAAACAATAGAGCTCAAAATATGGCAAATGTAAGATTGCTAAAGCTTCCAAACACTCTTGCTTCCAGTTTTCAAATTATAGACATCGATTCTGCATGTGATTTTTTTAGTTGCCTGGGTAAAGATACTCTGCATATATATGAAATCTATATTGTGCCTGAGTATCTGTGAGCTGTCAAATGATGTCAAACTTGCTAACTTCATGGGCTATTTATCTTGATGTTTACATGCCAACAAAATGATGGCTGTTTAATTTTACTACAAATGAGTTTTGCCAGCCAATTGTATAGCAGATGTTATTTACTCCCAGAACAACTGTCAAAAGACCAAAGCAGCATATCTAACAAATCAAAATGTACTGTATTGAGTCACATTTCACAGGCAGCACCCTTTATCATCTAGGCACAAGGTTTGCATTGTGATGGGATGGGTAGCAGCACTGAGTATAATAGTCAGAAACCTGCTTGTCAAAGTAAGTGGGATTAAAAGAGATGTAACTGAGTGTACCCTACCTGGAGTGGAAACAGGGAACTGTTAATAAACATTTATAAAATCCTTCTGAAATTTGTGTATTAGGGCTAAATGTTATGTATTAGAGCATTCACCAAGTAGTTCCATGATGGCAGATGGGAAGAGGAAACACCCATCTTCTCTATTCATATGGTAACTGAACTGTAGTCAATGAAACATATTTTTCTCACAAAATTTATGATGCCATAAAGGTAAAGAAAATGCTAAAGGCATCTAGATAAGGCTGGATGATACTACAACTTGAATTTAGGAAGTATGCTACAATAAACTTGTTCTACGCATTGTTTAAACTTTTCTAAGCTTGTGGGAGCATTTAATTATGCCTAACACTTGCTTCAAATAAAACTTGACAGAGAGCTCTGCTGTAGCCCTCTTTTATGTAGTATGCTGGTATCATGCCAAGGTTTTTAATAAGGAGAGAAAATAAGAACTCTTAAAAGTTTAAAGCCCAATAATCTAGGAACTAAAATCTGATTAAGTAAAAAATAAACTTTCTACAATTAAATGATTCAGTGGCAGATAAAATGGAAGCAGAGCCCAAGAAGTAACTCTTACCAATTTAATTTTGCACACTTCAACAAATTGGGATGATGTCTCTTTGCTTAGCACAGAAGTATTGAGTCAAAAATGGGCCCTCATTTCTTCCACCAGAATTAATTCCACTGAAAAAGGTCAATGATTTGCCTTTCTTACTGGAGGCAATGCAAAAGGTCTTTCTTTGGGATCACTGTCCACAGTTCATTCCTATATAACATACTTGTTTTATGAAGAAAGAAGTGATTTATAGACCACTGATATATTTTCATATATCTAACCTATCACTTCTCTAGTTTCTGCTCAGTTTTCCTAACTTTAGAAACAGACAAAATAAAAGCCTTATTTAGCCAGGAGATACCTATTTTTTAAAATGACCTGCTATTCAGAGGCAAACATTGTAGCCACTGTGAAATATTAAAAAAAAATACACATAAACTTCCATAAAGTTTTCCTTCTTTTATGACCTTCACATAAATTAAACTAGTTCACTAGTTCCCTGGAGGGAAGATAAACATCTCTTGTTAAAAACCAACTTGTGTCAATAACTGGTTTTAGTTCTATTTCTAATCTATTAGTGGATAAAGGAAGGTCCAAAGATGACCCTTTCTTTGTTATTGTTCTTAATTCATTTTACCCTTAATATAGTTTAAAGGTAAATAAGATCACCTGAACCTGCCACTATGCTAGGTAAACAATAGAGCTCAAAATATGGCAAATGTAAGATTGCTAAAGCTTCCAAACACTCTTGCTTCCAGTTTTCAAATTATAGACATCGATTCTGCATGTGATTTTTTTAGTTGCCTGGGTAAAGATACTCTGCATATATATGAAATCTATATTGTGCCTGAGTATCTGTGAGCTGTCAAATGATGTCAAACTTGCTAACTTCATGGGCTATTTATCTTGATGTTTACATGCCAACAAAATGATGGCTGTTTAATTTTACTACAAATGAGTTTTGCCAGCCAATTGTATAGCAGATGTTATTTACTCCCAGAACAACTGTCAAAAGACCAAAGCAGCATATCTAACAAATCAAAATGTACTGTATTGAGTCACATTTCACAGGCAGCACCCTTTATCATCTAGGCACAAGGTTTGCATTGTGATGGGATGGGTAGCAGCACTGAGTATAATAGTCAGAAACCTGCTTGTCAAAGTAAGTGGGATTAAAAGAGATGTAACTGAGTGTACCCTACCTGGAGTGGAAACAGGGAACTGTTAATAAACATTTATAAAATCCTTCTGAAATTTGTGTATTAGGGCTAAATGTTATGTATTAGAGCATTCACCAAGTAGTTCCATGATGGCAGATGGGAAGAGGAAACACCCATCTTCTCTATTCATATGGTAACTGAACTGTAGTCAATGAAACATATTTTCTCACAAAATTTATGATGCCATAAAGGTAAAGAAAATGCTAAAGGCATCTAGATAAAGGCTGGATGATACTACAACTTGAATTTAGGAAGTATGCTACAATAAACTTGTTCTACGCATTGTTTAAACTTTTCTAAGCTTGTGGGAGCATTTAATTATGCCTAACACTTGCTTCAAATAAAACTTGACAGAGAGCTCTGCTGTAGCCCTCTTTTATGTAGTATGCTGGTATCATGCCAAGGTTTTTAATAAGGAGAGAAAATAAGAACTCTTAAAAGTTTAAAGCCCAATAATCTAGGAACTAAAATCTGATTAAGTAAAAAATAAACTTTCTACAATTAAATGATTCAGTGGCAGATAAAATGGAAGCAGAGCCCAAGAAGTAACTCTTACCAATTTAATTTTGCACACTTCAACAAATTGGGATGATGTCTCTTTGCTTAGCACAGAAGTATTGAGTCAAAAATGGGCCCTCATTTCTTCCACCAGAATTAATTCCACTGAAAAAGGTCAATGATTTGCCTTTCTTACTGGAGGCAATGCAAAAGGTCTTTCTTTGGGATCACTGTCCACAGTTCATTCCTATATAACATACTTGTTTTATGAAGAAAGAAGTGATTTATAGACCACTGATATATTTTCATATATCTAACCTATCACTTCTCTAGTTTCTGCTCAGTTTTCCTAACTTTAGAAACAGACAAAATAAAAGCCTTATTTAGCCAGGAGACATAGGTAGCCTACGATTTTGTCTCTGCTGGTATTTCTTGCAAGGTTCCTCATGTCTCAGACACAAGCATCTGCCAGCTTAGAAAAACAGTCTGGCAGGAAAATGGAACATCTAATACTAGAGATGAAGAAAGCTGTCAGATTTTCAGGCATTTATTTTTAAATTCCAAATTAAAATGATGAAAATGTATTCCAGTCAAACTCTTACCTTGGCATCCTTATCCTCTTTTTTCTCATACATGTCTCTTATATATTATTATTTTATGACAAGAGCATAATTTGCTAGCTACTATTTTTGTAACCTGAAATTATTCTGAGATTACATGGAAAAGAAATTACTTTTTTAACTTCATTGTGGTGCAAGGTACTACTTGAGTGAATATTAATAAAAACATTAATTATTTTCCTGATAATACTGATGAATAAAACTGACATTTATAAATCATGTTCTTGCCGAAAGAAATCACACCTTCACAAGCATCTTACATAGACCACTGTATTTCTCCGAATTTATGAACCCATCTAAGTCTCTTCCTATCAGATAGTAGTTTTCTTGGTCAACTTAAGTTTAGTTAAACAATGAAATTATCAATAGTTGTGATCTTCTTTTCCTTTTCATTCTTTCCCCCTCCTCATATTGTTGTAAAAACAATAATAAATATTTTATTATGGCCATGAACTCTAGCATAAGACAATTACCATAAGACAGATGCTTAAACTTGGAGATAAATGATAAAATCTATAGTCTTAGCCAATTATTAGATTCAGGACACTCTACCAACCACTCTTAATCTATCTCTGACTCACCTAATATTGATTCACCTAATATTGACTCACCTGATAGGCTACACAGTAGCACCATACACAGGAATTTACAGAGAGTAAGTACAATCTCCACCACTGAATATTTCACAGCTAAAAACTTTAAATATTAAGATATAATCTAAACATTGAGTCAAACAGTGTGTATATTTCTGAAGCACAAGCTAGACATTTCTCCAAAGAAGACATACAGATGGCTAACAAACACATGAAAAGATGCTCAACATAACTCATTATAAGAGAAATGCAAATCAAAGCCACAATGAGGTACCATTTCACGCCAGTCAGAATGGCTGCGATTCAAAAGTCCACAAGCAATAAATGCTGGAGAGGGTGTGGAGAGAAGAGAATCTTCTTACACTGTTGGTAGGAATGCAAACTAGTACAGCCACTGTGGAGAACAGTGTGGAGATTCCTTGAAAAGCTGGAACTAGAACTGCCTTATGACCCAGCAACCCCACTGCTGGGCATCCACACCGAGGAAACCAGAATGAAAGAGACACGTGTACCCCAATGTTCACTGCAGCACTGTTTATAATAGCCAGGACATGGAAGCAACCTAGATCATCAGCAGATGAATGGATAAGAAAGCCGTGGTACATATACACAATGGACTATTCAGTTCAGTTCAGTTCAGTCATTCAGTCGTGTCCAACTCTTTGCGACCCCATGAATCGCAGCACGCCAGGCCTCCCTGTCCATCACCAACTCCCGGAGTTCACTCAGACTCACATCCATCGAGTCCGTGATGCCATCCAGCCATCTCATCCTCAGTTGTCCCCTTCTTCTCCTGCCCCCAATCCCTCCCAGCATCAGAGTCTTTTCCAATGAGTCGACTCTTCACATGAGGTGGCCAAAGTACTGGAGCTTCAGCTTTAGCATCATTCCTTCCAGAGAAATCCCAGGGTTGATCTCCTTCAGAATGGACTATTACTCAGCCATTAAAAAGAATACACTTGAATCAGTTCTAATGAGGTGGATGAAACTGGAGCCAATTATACAGAGTGAAGTAAACCAGAAAGAAAAACACTAATACAGTATACTAATGCATATATATGGAATTTAGAAAGATGGTAATGATAACCCTGTATGTGAGACAGCAAAAGAGACACAGATGTATAGAACAATCTTTTGGACTCTGGGAGAGGGAGAGGGTGGGATGATTTGGGAGAATGGCATTGAAACATGTTTAATATCATATATGAAACGAATCGCCAGTCCAGGTTCAATGCATGATACAAGATGCTTGGGGCTGGTGCACTGGAATGACCCAGACGGATGGTACAGGGAGGGAGGAGGGAGGGGGTTTCAGGATGGGGAACACATGTACACCCATGGCAGATTCATGTTGATGTATGGCAAAACCAACACAATATTGTAAAGTAATTAGCCTCCAATTAAAATAAATAAATTTATAGATAAATTTTTTAAAAGTTAAAAATATTATGGCTCAAATTTGGGAAATTAAATAATTTCAGTACTGAATAATTTAGGATATTTTTAT
Source organism: Aepyceros melampus (assembly GCA_006408695.1). NCBI lineage: Eukaryota > Metazoa > Chordata > Mammalia > Artiodactyla > Bovidae > Aepyceros > Aepyceros melampus. The sequence continues at coordinate 291,679 of SJXQ01003954.1, read as the reverse complement.
ATTAAAAATTGTTTTATATTAAAAATATAGCATGTTTTAGTGTAAGAAAAAGGCTCTTAATGAAATGCATTATCTAGAAGTGAGACAGAGACATTATTTTTATAAAGCTCCATCTATTATTTTGATGCACAATCTAATATAGAATATAAAATCCATATGAACATTTATGATCAAATGTAAAAATAAGAGATTAACCATTGATGGAGAGCTGAACATGATATTACGCTGCCAGTAGAACTGTCCTGTTGGAGATTTTTGAGGAGAATTTACTATTGAACACATTTCAAAATGCATCTACTAGCATCCATTGGATCCAGTTAAATAAATTCCTCAAAATGGAACACTTAGGAAAACTGGTAGAGTTAGAAAAGTTCAGACCTTTCAAACCTAGGTCAGACCTAGGTTTAAATGTTTTTTTCTGATTTACTGGCTGAATAGCATTAATTAAATTATTAAGACTTTCTAAGCCTTAACTTCCTTATCTTTAAAATTGGAATATATCCCCTACTTCAAAAAGCTGTAAATGCTAATTGAATAAGATAATGTTAAGTGGTCTGTTACTCTAAAATTGTTCAACATATACAGTATGATAAAATGTTTTCTGTATTAGTTTTAACTTGTATCTTAGGGGTTGTTAGATATCTTAATCAGGAGAAAACATTTCAGTATATTTTGTTTAGAAAACATTTGATCAAATGTTTCTGGAAGATTTTCATTCAACAGAGTGACCTTGTGATGAGGTTTTCTTTCCTTACTAACTTTTCCATAGTTTATGCCTGTCTACAGACATGTTTAGCAACATAGAAGAGGTGACTTAGAAATAAAATTCCTGATTATGACCTTCAATGGGATTAAATGAAAATCACAGAAGATCTAATTCCAAAATCAGCTAAATAGTAAATCATTAGATGCTGGAATAATATGGTTGGGATGAAAATAGCACAAATTGGATGTAAGGATTCTTACTTACTCAGATTCAACACTTTTGCTTAATTGTGTTTCCCAAGATTTCTTTAAATGAAATCAACCATTTTTGGAAGTTTACCATTTTGTTAATTGACATAAGACAATATGTATTTTAAAAGTTGTTTTTTACTCTTAATATGTTTTTTTTTTGTATATATAGCTCATTCTTCTACATATGTGAGGTATAATAGACTCATATAACACAAATTTATCTAAGATCAAATGGTAGAAACATAACCCCAAACTCCAAGTATCAGGAACTAAAAGCTTGTTTTCATTATATTGGTAATTTTATAATACTCAGAGCTATCTCAATGGGTCATCAAGAAAAAGAAGCAAAATATCTTTTCATGGCCATTAAATAGAGATTGTTTTCAAAGGATATACAACCATGAGCTGCTAACATAGATTAAATCATTTTTATGTATTTCTAATATTTTTCTCAAAATTCCCACCCATTAGTAAGAGATGGCTTCCATCAAGAAACACAGAAAAAAGGGGAAAAAATACAGTCACCCTTCTTAATTTTACATTGTTCTACTTCCAATAAAGGACAGAAATTGTATGGACCTAACAGAAGCAGAAGATATTAAGAAGAGGTGGCAAGAATACACATAAGAACTGTACATAAAAGATCTTCATGACCTAGATAATCACGATGGTGTGATCACTCATCTAGAGCCAGACATCCTGGAATGTGAAATCAAGTGGGCCTTAGGAAGCGTCACTACAAACAAAGCTAGTGGAAGTGATGGAATTCCAGTTGAACTCTTTCAAATCCTAAAAGATGATGCTGTGAAAGTGCTGCACTCAATATGCCAGCAAATCTGGAAAACTCAGCAGTGGTCACAGGACTGGAAAAGGCCAGTTTTCATTCCAATCCCAAAGAAAGGCAATGCAAAAGAATGCTCAAACTACCACACAATTGCACTCATCTCACACGCTAGTAAAGTAATGCTCAAAATTCTCCAAGCCAGGCATCAGCAATACGTGAACCATGAGCTTCCAGATGTTCAAGCTGGTTTTTGAAAAGCCAGAGGAACAAGAGATAAATTGCCAACAACTGCTGGATCACCAAAAAAGCAACGAGTTCCAGAAAAACATCTATTTCTGCTTTATTGATCTATGCCAATGCCTTTGACTGTGTGGATCACAAAAAACTGCGGAAAATTCCGAAAGAGATGGGAATACCAGACCACCTGACCTGCTTCTTGAGAAACCTATAGGCAGGTCAGGAAGCAACAGTTAGAACTGGACATGGAACAACAGACTGGATCCAAATAGGAAAAGGAGTATGTCAAGGCTGTATTTTCTCACTCTGCTTATTTAACTTATAGGCAGAGTACATCATGAGAAATGCTGGGCTGGAAGAAACACAAGCTGGAATCAAGATTGCCAGGAGAAATATCAATAACCTCAGATATGCAGATGACAACACCCTTATGGCAGAAAGTGAAGAAGAACTAAAGAACTTCTTGATGAAAGTGAAAGAGGAGACTAAAAAAGTGGGCTTAAAGCTCAATATTCAGAAAATGAAGATCATGGCATCCAATCCCATCACTTCATGGGAAATAGATGAGGAAACAGTGGCAGACTTTATTTTGGGGGGCTCCAAAATCACTGCAGATGGTGATTGCAGTCATGAAATTAAAAGACGCTTACTCCTTGGAAGGAAGGTTATGGCCAACCTAGATAGCATATTCAAAAGCAGAGACATTATTTTGTCAACAAAGGTCCGTCTAGTCAAGGCTATGGTTTTTCCAGTGGTCTTGTATAGATGTGAGAGTTAGACTATAAAGACAGCTGAGCACCAAAGAACTGTGGTGATGGAGAAGACTCTTGAGAGTCCTTTGGACTGCATGAGATCCAACCACTCCATCCTAAAGGAGATCAGTCCTGGGTGTTTATTGGATGGACTGATGTTGAAGCTGAAACTCCAATACTTTGGCTACCTCATGTGAAGAGCTGACTTGTTTGAAAAGACTCTGATACTGGGAAACAGGAGGACAGGAGGTGAAGGGGACAACAGAGGATGAGATGGTTGGATGGCATCACTGACTCAATGGACATGGATTTGGGTAGACTCCGGCATTTGGTGACCAGTGGGGACCCTGGTGTGGTGCAGTTTGGGGGTCACAAAGAGTCAGACATGACTGAGCAACTGAATTGAACTGAACTGAACTGCCAAATATCTCTTTGCTATCTACACCTGAAGTCCTCAGGCAATCTCATACTAAAAAGGTCCAAAAAGAAAACACACTCTTTTATTCCTGCAGCCCTGAACCTAGGATTCATCTTAGACTCCTTTTCAAAATCTCCAAAGCTTGTTCCATCTCGTGTGTCTCACAGTCCCCAGGCCCTGTGGGTAAGGCAGTGTTATCTCTCTGGCATTTTGTTGTTGCTCTCTGCCTTACCCCACCTTGCCACTATTCTCTCAGCCCTGCCACTATTTTCTCAGACCTTGGTTGGATTATTATAAGTTTCCTAACTTACCTCTCTGCCTCAGTCCCACCATCCATACTCCATTCTTTAGCCTATTGCAAGAGGCCTTAAATCCTTTCATGTTCCCCTGAGTTTGACTTCCTGTTAACAAAGAGAAGTATATCTGGCAGTCTCCAACTATAACAATTAAAGGTGTTATCAGCAACTGTGGGATAACCTCATAACATAATGCAATAAAACTACTGGCGGTTTCCTTACCAAAAATATATAACTAAAACCTAATCAGGAAGAAACAATCTTTCACGTTCAAAATAGGGTACCCATGCCCTCCCAGGTAGTGCTAGTGGTAAAGAACCCACCTGCCAGTGTAGGAGACATACGAAATGAGGTTTCAATCCCTAGGTTGGGAAGATCCCTTGGAGGAGGGCATGGCAACCCACTCCAGTATTCTTGCCTAGAGAATGCCAGAGACAGAGGAGCCTAGCATGTTACAGTCCATAGTTTTGCAAAGAGTCAGACATGACTGAAGCAACTTAGCATGCACAGAAGAAAATCAGCTTTTCTTTCTCCTCCAAAAATCAATAGCAGGAAAAAGTCTAAACACTCTGCTGAAATCTGGTTGTTTGCCAAGAAAAGGGGACATACAATTTGTTTCCCTTTTTTCCTTAGTCTTCAAACTACTGAATGTGATTTTATTTTGTGAAAGGTGTTGGGTTAAAAATGCTCAGAGATATGCTGAGTTTTTGGCATGCAGGACTTGTTTGGAAGAAATGCATCACTGGTAGCTTCTCACGAGCAGAATGCACTGCAAACATTACCCACAATGAATGTTCTGTCACAGAGGGGACTGGGCAGGAGCATCTGTTAGAGTCTTTTATGACAGATCAGTATATAGGGAATGTTGCCAGCAAGGGTTTTTCTCTATTATAAAACAACAATCTTCAGTAGAACCAGAGTCTCTAAAAGCAGGAAAACAGCTTGCTTTATGAAAGATGCTACCTTTTCTGCAGCCAAGAAATCACCGATCTGATTTTAGGTTTTTGCTATTAGTCTTTCTTCAGCTGCACAGGTGGCAACCGTTCCATGTTCCAGTTCAGCTCCCCAAGGTTACAGCTGTGAAACTGGGTAATGGCTGTGTTTATTCTCTGCCAGCCTTAAAAGTCTTCGGGGTAATGCATTTTTGTTTTTGTTTTTGTTTTTTCCTTTGCTTTTTCTTGCTGTTCATTGAAGATTCCTTCTGGAGCAGATGTGCCTCTCATCTTCTATAGTTTCTGTGTTTTGGGTTACGTTGAACATTTTGGTTTTGTTTGTGGCCTTATTTTTTAACTGCTAATGGCATAGTCAGTTTTGAAGTTTGTTTCTGTATATCTGATGCTCCGTCTCTTGTCCCTAATAAAAAACATTCGTAGTAATCTTGATGTCAAATAGCTTATGCCCCAAGCGTTCTAAACCATTGTTGTTGTTGACATTGTAGTCTCTGTCTGCTACTGCCACAGCAGCCTGGGTTTTAAAACCTGAATTACAGGGGCTAAAATAACACTTACCTGTACTGCTCTATATACTTTTTCAGTATGTATTTCAGGCCCTCCAGCTCCTGTGAAGCAGCCTTCTCTAACGTAGTCATTTCTGGGAGGCTCTAAGTGGTGTCTCATTGTTGCTTTTGTGTTAAGCCCTATCATTATATGAGAGGCATCATTTCTTTTCTCTCTAATTTGGTCTGCCTCAAGTACAACAGGCATCTTCATTTTTGGTACTACTCCTACCCTCTGAGATTCTATGATCCCCACAGATCTCTAACTAATTACAATATATTCTCTGGAGTTCAAATGCACCAAAGCCAAGCTGTTGACATAAAGAATATTTCCTTCATTTTCTCCTTTCTGCCTTCATTTCTACCTGCAATTACTAACCCATCACTACTACTAGAAGCTTAGCACTGTGCTAAGACTGGAGATAGAATAATTTATAAGAATGACACGGTCATGGCTTCATGCATTTGATTTAAAACAAACTGTGTTATAGTTGAAGGGTTATAGCATGCATTTGATCTAAAACAAATTGTTTGGTAATTAAAAAGCTACAGGGTGTGATGAAAGCAAGTACATGGGCCCAAACCCAAGGGTCAATGGCCCAGAAACGGCTTCCCTGAGGAAACGGAGAACACAGAGAAGAATATAAGGTAGCTAGGTGAAGAGGAAAGGTAGAGTATTCCAAATAGAAAAAAAATGTACAAGGCCAACCTATCGCTGTATCTGTGCAAAGTTTGTAACCAGCTTTTTAATGCAGTAAGGTACATGTGCCAATATTTCATAGATATTTTTTAGTAAATGCTTTTTTAAATTTCTGTTTGCAATAAGGGAAAGAGTTATAAAATGAACCCCTACATGTATATTACCCATTTTTCAGTCTGATCTATTAAATACTGAATATAGTACATTAAAATCTCTACTTATAATGGTGGAAATATCTATTTATTTTATAGTAATTCCCATGTTGTAAAGCTATGTTACACAAATTCAAATTTGAATATTTATGTAATTCTATTGAAATTAGTCCTGTGCTTATTCAGTAATGTTTTAACCTAAATTCTCTCTTTCTAAACAAATATAGCTACATCAAATTTTAATTTTGACTTTTTGGAGTCTTTATATTTAAGATGCACCCAATGTAAAGAGTATATTGGCAAATCTGCTTTCTTAAATTAGTCTGGAAAATAACTGTCTTTTCCAATGTATGCTTAGTCTCATGATTATGACTGTTGATAGACTCATGCAAATTTCTACTGTTCTATTTTGGGGATTTTTCTTATGTCATCTTTTCTATATGTGTTTCATTTTTCCTTTAATTCTATTGAAATTAGTCCTGTGCTTATTCAGTAATGTTTTAACCTAAATTCTCTCTTTCTAAACAAATATAGCTACATCAAATTTTAATTTTGACTTTTTGGAGTCTTTATATTTAAGATGCACCCAATGTAAAGAGTATATTGGCAAATCTGCTTTCTTAAATTAGTCTGGAAAATAACTGTCTTTTCCAATGTAATGCTTAGTCTCATGATTATGACTGTTGATAGACTCATGCAAATTTCTACTGTTCTATTTTGGGGATTTTTCTTATGTCATCTTTTCTATATGTGTTTCATTTTTCCTTTGCTGCTTTCTTTTGAACCTTTTCACATTTTTTTCTTCTATTTTGTTTTCTATTGTCACTTTTGGTAGTACCTTCTCTATTCTACTTATTTGGTGTTAACCTTAGAAAACTTATTATACACACTTAATTCAATAAAAAAGATCTTATATCTCTCTTTTCTATTAGATACCCTTAAAATTGCAAGAATGTTAAAGTTCTTTAACCTGATCATCCTGCACCCCATTTAATGATATTGTTAAGAATTTTAAATTTATTTATACATAATTAAATTATAATAATGAAAATATATTATTATTGTGATCTTACATGGTAAAAATTTGTTTTGTACCAACATATTAATTTTTTCTTAACTATTTCTCTTTGCAATTTAGAATTTCAATCTGAGAATCATTTTTGTTCTGCCTTAAGCTTATTTTTCATAATTTGTTACCAAGAATCTATTAGAAGCCAGAAGTTTTTATATTCTAAAAAAAAGTTTTAATTATGACCTCATTTTTAAAAGGTATTTTATGAGGTATATAATTCTAAAGTTGAAAATGAGTTTTCCTCAATACACTTAGAGTATTTTATTAGGTTAAAAAGAAATTAACTATCAGTATAATTTTTCTATTATGTAAACTCTTCTTTTCTCTTTAGTTGGCTTTATGGCCTTTCTATCTTGATTTGTCTAAATATGGATTTCTTTTTATTTGCTATGATGCTAATATACTGGGTTTTCTGGACCGAAGGTTAGTGTCTTGCCAGAATACTGCAAAAACCACAGGCATTATCTCATTAAATTTTGTTTCCATTCTACTTTCTCTAACATCCTGTATTATGGTAAGATAAATGTTTACCTAGTTCACTCCATGGTGTAGGTTTTTTAATTTTTCCTTCATATTTTTCTTCTTTTTTTCTTTGGATATATTCTGGATAATTGCCTCAGATCCCAACTTTAGTTTACTAATGTTCTTTTCAACTTTGAATACTCTGCCATTTAATATATCCTTTGATTTTTATCTTTGTATGTTCCCATTTCTATACTTTTCATTTGGTCAGATATGTTGGTCATATTAATAACATCTTAGTTCATGCTCTTTTATTTTACCTAATTCCAAAGATTTTTAAAAATTGTATTCCAAATAATATAAAATGAATGTGCTTTATAATATAAATTTTATCATAATCCAAAATACATTCATTTATATTCTCTGGATAATCTCAGTGCAAGGATCATCTTGCATGTCTGATTCTGCTATTTGTTTTCCATTTGGCTCAGGTTTAAAGTTTTGCTTCCTATTATAATCCAGTAAGTGATGATTCTCATCATTCATGGATCCTTAAATGTGAATATGTCTACTGAATAATAAATTTTATTCAGTAAATAAATTTGTAACCTTAAATTCAACCTCATGGCACTTTCATGGTCATAAGTGGACATGCACAGCATGGCAAAAATTTTCAGTCACCTAACAAACATATTCCCAGCTGAGGTCCAGCATGTTGATTCTCTGCCTTCTTATTTCAGCCATCCTGCTAAAACCAAGTGACCAGTTTGTAGTCTGTTTAGTGCCAAGCTCTTTTGCATTTTTGTTCTTGTGTCTGTGTACGTGTTTTCACACTTTAAGATGGCCCTCAAACACAGTATTAAAGTGCTTAGTATGTTTAAATACAAGAAGACTTTGGTGTGCCAATAAAAATAATTACATATATTAGATTACTTTCATTCAGCCTTGAATGACAGTCCTGTTGGTCATGAGTTTAATGTCAATGAATTAACTATATATAAAATACAGTGTCTTTAAACAGAAACTTACATGACGAAAAAAATAATGTATTGATTAGTTAATGAAACATTGTGACCAGAGTCTCACAGAAACCAAACCCTTCCCATTATTTCCCCTAGAAGCAATAGGTCATTATTTGCTAATTCAGTGTTCACGGGTAACTTTATAGACCAAAAATGCCATAAATAATGAGAATCTATTTTATTTATTTACTTATATTTTTCTGTGACTTTATATTTGTTAGGCTTTATCTGTGAATTGTTCCATGGAAAAGTTAATTTCCTCCAGAAATGGTTTGTATTTTCTTCTGCTAGTTGCCTGGTAGCAATACAATCCCAGCATGACTTTAAATAAAGCTATCCGCTTGAGGTTTTATTACTAAACATTTTAAATGAATTCAGGCTACACAACTTTGCAAATAACTATTTATGTCTACGAATTCTCAAGAGATCTTTTGTTTTACCTTTTACTATGGATCATGTTGGAGCATTCATCTTTCCTTTTATTAACATTTGCTCAGAAGGTGTAGAACATTGAAAGTCCCAGATTTTTGTAGCAGCTTACTTCCTGGTTTAGCCAACAGATTTATCATCTTACACAATCTGCATAACTGCATGACTATTGAAATTGAATCTCAAACTTATCAACTTTGGCAGAATCCCTTCAGAAACATTCTGACTTGGTACTTGTTTCTATCTCAGGATTCTCATTGCTTCTTTTTTTCTTTCTAGATGTGCTACTAAGTATAATAGGGACTGCTGTTAAAAATATACAATTTTTTAGCTTTTGTATTTATTTTTCTCAGGAAATGCACTCAATATGGTAGAAACACAGTTCCTCTTCTCTGGAAAGTTCATAATACCAAGTTAGGGCCAAAATTTTAGATTCAAAAGAACTGTCAGCATAGAACATATCTCCCAGCAAATCCTTTTCCTAATGCTGTCTTGCTGTGTGATCTAAGGCAATTTCTAAATTCATTTATTTGCTTTATCTATTTATTCACAATGGTAAGGTAGAGATCAGTATACTATGTGAGCTGTAATGGGCCATCAAATGAGATAATTCATGTGAAAATATATATCATCCTGCTCCTATATGCTTGCATATTAATTGAAGGAGGAAGTGTGATCCAATAAATTCCTGAGATTTAGACCAAGAAATACCTGATTTTTTTATCGTCTTGGAAAAGAAAAAGGATAAAGTGTCATTTGCTTATTTGAAAAAAGATAAAAATCTCACTTCTTTGAAAGACTTATATACAATCAAACACTTACCTATTTGTTTGTAAAGTAAGGAGAATCAAATCATGAATATTTTCTGCTCACCTTGTATGAATGCTGCTAATTCAATACTTAAACTTGCATACCTTTCTGTTGGCTGTGATGGTGACTCAAGTTTTTCTTAGGTTAACAGTAGCAGTAATTGTTATAGTAAATCTTATGTTTACTAAAATAATGATAGTGAATGTCACTGCCAAGTTCACATTCATTATTCAATTACACTTTTGTAACTAGAGTAGACTAGGCTATAGTATATTTAGAACCAGGTGTATAAAATGACTTGAGGTTATATCATAAACATATTACCATCCAATGTGAGCTTCCCCACTTGGAAGACGTTCCTCCATTTTTTGATTCAAGGAAACAGACCCTTTCTATCTTGTGGTTTCAACAGCTTTCAGAGACTTGATATTCAAACCAGTAAAGAAGACTGTCCCAGGCCAGGGGTGGCAGCCGGGAGGAGCCACCCTGCGCCCGTGGCCAGGGGCGGTGGCCTGGAGGAGCAACCCCACGTCCAAGGAGTGGTGGCTGCGTGGGCGCAGGAGGGCCTAGAGGGGCTAACCCACGTTGAAGGTCAGGAAGGCTGGCAGTGAGGAGAAACCCCTTATCCAAGGTAAGGAGCAGCAGCTGCGTTTTGCTGGAGCAGCCATGAAGAGATATCCTGCGCCCAAGGTAAGAGAAACCCAAGTAACATGATAGGTGTTGCAAGAGGGCATCAGAGGGCAGACACACTGAAACCATACTCACAGGAAACTAGTCAATCTAATCACACTAGGACCACAGCCTTGTCTAACTCAATGAAAGTAAGCCATGCCCACGGGACAACCCAAGACAGGCGAGTCATGGTGGAGAGGTCTGACAGAATGTGGTCCAGTGGAGAAGGGAATGGCAAACCACTTCAGTATTCTTGCCTTGAGAACCCCATGAATAGTATGAAAAGGCAAAATGATAGGATACTGAAAAAGGAACTCCCCAGGTCAGTTCAGTTCAGTTCAGCAGTGCCCAATATGCTACTGGAGATCAGTGGAGAAATAACTGCAGAAAGAATGAAGGGATGGAGCCAAAGCAAAAACAATACCCAGCTGTGGATGTGATTGGTGATAGAAGCAAGGTCCAGTGCTATAAGAGCAGTATTACATAGGAACCTGGAATGTTAGGTCCATGAATCAAGGCAAATTGGAAGTGGTCAAACAAGAGATGGCAAGAGTGAAAGTCGACATTCTAGGAATCAACAAACTAAAATGGACTGGAATGGGTGAATTTAACTCAGATGACCATTATATCTACTACTGCAGGCAGGAATCCCTCAGAAGAAATGGAGTAGCCATCATGGTCAACAAAAGAGTCCAAAATGCAGTACTTGGATGCAATCTCAAAAATGACAGAATGATCTCTGTTCGTTTCCAAGGCAAACCATTCAATGTCACGGTAATCCAAGTCTATGCCCCAACTAGTAATGCTGAAGAAGCTGAAGTTGAACGGTTCTATGAAGACCTACAAGACCTTATAGAACTAACACCCAAAAAAGATGTCCTTTTCATTATAGGGGACTGGAATGCAAAAGTAGAAAGTCAAGAAACACCTGGAATAACAGGAAAATTTGGCCTTGGAATGCAGAATGAAGCAGGGCAAATACTAACAGAGTTTTCCCAAGAAAATGCACTGGTCATAGCAAACACCTTCTTCCAAAAACACAAGAGAAGACTTCAGACATGGACATCACCAGATGATCAACACCAAAATCAGATTGATTATATTCTTTGCAGCCAAAGATGGAGAAGCTCTATACAGTCAACAAAAACAAGACCAGGAGTTGACTGTGGCTCAGATCATGAACTCTTTTTTACCAAATTCAGACTTAAATTGAAGAAAGTAGGGAAAACCACTAGACCATTCATGTATGACCTAAATCAAATCCTTTCTGATTATACAGTGGAAGTGAGAAATAGATTTAAGGGCCTAGATCTGATAGACAGAGTGCCTCATGAACTATGGAATGAAGTTCATGACATTGTAGAGGAGACAGGGATCAAGACCATCCTCATGGAAAAGAAATGCAAAAAACCAAAATGGCTGTCTGGGGAGGCCTTACAAATAGCTATGAAAAGAAGAGAAGTGAAAAGCAAAGGAGAAAAGGAAAGATATAAGCATCTGAATGCAGAGTTCCAAAGAATAGCAAGAAGAGATAAGAAAGCCTTCTTCAGCAATCAATGCAAAGAAATAAAGGAAAAGAACAAAATGGGAAAGACTAGAGATCTCTTCAAGAACATCAGAGATACCAAGGGAACATTTCATGCAAAGATGGGCTCGATAAAGGACAGAAATGGTCTGGACCTAACAGAAGCAGAAGATATTAAGAAGAGGTGGCAAGAATACACAGAAGAAATACCTGAGACCTTTTGTATACAAAAAGATATATGGAAAGGGTCAGGACTGCTGCCTCTGCATGACTCTGTATCTTCCATTATGTAAAATTTAGGGTATATAAATATTTTTTAAATAATAAAGGAAGAGGGGTTTTTGCACAAGCCTGGCCTCCCCAGTGTAGATTCTTTCTTGCTCCCTCTCCCTCCCTCTAATTTCAGAATGAATTCCCATCTGGGGCGTGGAGGCTTACAGAGTCTTCTTACTTGCCCGGGCTTCTGAGACCCATGCGAGAGGGAGCCCAAGGCGGGGCACTCTCTGCTATTCAAGCGGGCGCCCGTGGCCCAAAGTAGATGGTGCAAGCTCCTTGTCTGGAACTTTATTGGCTTTCCACATAAACCAAGTTATTCAGCCTCTTTTCTCCACTAAATTTTCCTACTATACTATTATTTCCTAATCTTATATATCTAAATAAATAACTTTTCCTAAGACGCCAATGCTGTTCCTGCTTCAAATTCCCTGGATCCACCGGGGCTGGACCCCAGTAATGTCTGTCCCTGTTTCCATTGTTTTCCCATCCATATGCCAGGAAAAAGCGGGCGCCCGTGGCCCAAAGTAGATGGTGCAAGCTCCTTGTCTGGAACTTTATTGGCTTTCCACATAAACCAAGTTATTCAGCCTCTTTTCTCCACTAAATTTTCCTACTATACTATTATTTCCTAATCTTATATATCTAAATAAATAACTTTTCCTAAGACGCCAATGCTGTTCCTGCTTCAAATTCCCTGGATCCACCGGGGCTGGACCCCAGTAATGTCTGTCCCTGTTTCCATTGTTTTCCCTCCATATGCCAGGAAATGATGGGACTGAATGCCATGATCTTCATTTTTTGAATGTTGATTTGAAAGCCAGATTTTTCACTCTCCTCTTTCACCTTCATCAAGAAGCTCTTTAGTTCCTTATGCTTTCTGCCATAAGGGTGGTGTCATCTAAATATCTGAGGTTATTGATATTTTATCCAAAAATTCCAGCTTTGCTTCATCCAATTTGGCATTTCACATGATGTAGTCAACATATAAGTTAAATATGCAAGGTGACAATATACAGCATTGACATACTTCTTTCCCAATTTGGATTCAGTCTGTTCCATGTCCAGTTCTAACAGTTGCTTCTTGACCTGCATACAGATTTCTCAGGACATACCTAAGGTGGTCTGGTATTCCCATCACTTTAACAAATTTCCACAGTTTGTTGTGATCCAAAGGCTTTGTGTAGTCAATAAAGAAGAAATAGATGTTTTTATGGAATTCTCTTGCTTTTTCTATGATCCAGTAGATTTTGGAAATTTGATCTCTGGTACCTCTGCCTTTACTAAATCCAGCTTGAACATCTGAAAGTTATCAGTTCACATACTGTTGAAGTCTCACTTGGAGAATTTTGAGCATTATGTTGCTAGCCTGTGAGATGAGTACAATTGTGTGGTAGTTTGAACATTCTTTGGCATTGCCTGTCTTTGGGATTGGGATGAAAACTGACCTTTTCCAGTCCTGTGGCCACTGCTAAGTTTTCCAAATTTGCTGGCATATTGAGTGCAGCACTTTCACAGCGTCATCTTGTAGGATTTGACATAGCTCAGCTGGAATTCCATCACCTCCACTAGTTTTATTCATACGGATGTTTCCTAAGGCCCACTTGTGTTCCCACTCCAGGATATCTGGCTCTAGGTGAGTGATCACACCATCGTGGTTGTCTGGGTCATTAATGTCATTTTTGTTAATTCTTCTGTGTATTCTAGTTACCTCTTATTAATCTCTTCTGCTTCTGTTAGGTCCATACAATTTCTTCTGTTTATTGTGCTCATCTTGTATGAAATGTTCCCTTGGTATCTCTAATTTTCTTCAAGAGGTCGCCAATCTTTTTCTTCTATGAGCCATGCCATGTAGGGCCACCCAAGATGGATATGTCATGATGGAAAGTTCTGACAAAACATGGTCCCCTAGACAAGGGAATGGCAAAACACTTCAGCAACCCATGAACAATATGAAAAGACAAAAATATATGACACTGAATGATGAACTCCCCAGGTCAGTAGGTGCCCAATATGCTACTGGTGAAGAGTGAAGAAATAGCTCCAGAAGGAATGAAAAAGCTGAGCCAAAGTGGAAACAGTGCCCGGTTGTGGATGTGTCTGGTGATGAAAGTATAATCCGATGCTATAGAGAATAACATTGCATAGGAAACTGGAATGTTAGGTCCATGAATCAAGGTAAATTGGAAGTGGTCAAACAGGAGATGGCAAGAGTGAGCATTGAGATTTTAGAAATTAGTGAACTAAAATGGACCAGAATGTGTGAATATAGTTCACATGACCCTTATATCTACTACTGTGGGCTAGAATCCCTTAGAAGAAATGGAGTAGCCACCATAGTCAACAAAAGAGTCTGAAATGCAGTACTTAGGTACAGTCTCAAAAACAACAGAATGACATTTGTACCTTTCCAAGGCAAACCATTCATTACCACAATATTCCAAGTCTATTCAGCAATCACTAAAGCTGAAGAAGCTGAACAGTTCTATGAAGACCTACAAGACCTTCTAGAATGAACACCAAAAAAAAAAAGTCTTTTTAATCATGCTGCTGCTACTGCTGCTGCTAAATCACTTCAATCATGTCTGACTCTGTGTGACCCCATAAGTTGCAGCCCACCAGGCTCCGCCATCCCTGGGATTCTCCAGGCAAGAACACTGCAGTGGGCCTTTTTCATCATAGGGGACTGGAATACAAAAGTAGGAAGTCAAGGGATACCTGGAGTAACAGGCAAGTTTGGTCTTGGATTGCAAAATGAACAGGGCAAAGGCTAAGAGTTTTGTCAAGAAAATGCACTGTCATAGCAAATACTCTCTTCCAACAACACAAGAGACAGTGCTACACATGGACATCACCAGATGGTCAATAGTGACATCAGATTAATTATATTCTTTGTAGCCGAAGATGGAGAAGCTCTATACAGTCAGCAAAAACAAGACCAGGAGCCGACTGTGGCTCAGGTCATGAATTCCTTATCTCCAAATTCAGACTAAAATGGAAGAAAGTAGGGATAACCACTAGGCCATTCAGGTATGACCTAATTCAAAGCCCTTATGACTATACAGTGGAGGTGACAAATAGATTCAAGGGATTAGATCTGATAGACAGAGGGCCTGAAGAACTATGGATGGAGGTTTGTTTGTAACAGTATACAGTAGGCGGTGATCAAAGCCATTGCCAAGGGAAAAAAAAAATGCAAAAAGGCAAAAGGGTTGTCTGAGGAGGCCTTACAAATATCTGAGAAAAGAAGAGAAGTGAAAGGCAAAGGAGAAAATAAAAGATATACTCATTTGAATGCAGGGTTCCAAAGAATAGCAAGGAGAGGTAAGAAAGTCTTCCTAAGTGAACAATGCAGAGAAACAGAGGAAAATAATAGCATAGGAAAGCTAACTATGGGGGAGTCAAAAATTACATTTGTATTTTAAATGTGTGGGGGTTAGTTCAGTTAGTTCAGTCGCTAAGTCGTGTCTGACTCTTTGTGACCCCATGAATAGCAGCACGCCAGGCCTCTCTGTCCATCACCAACTCCCGGAGTTCACCCAGACCCATGCCCATGGAGTCAGTGACACCATCCAGCCATCTCATCCTCAGTCATCCCCTTTTCCTCCTGTCCCCAATCCCTCCCAGCATCAGAGTCTTTTCCAATGAGTCAACTCTTCTCGTGAGGTGGCCAAAGTACTGGAGCTTCAGCTTCAGCATCATTCCTTCCAAAGAAATCCCAGGGCCGATCTCTTTCAGAATGGACTGGTTGGATCTCCTTGCAGTCCAAGGGACTCTCAAGAGTCTTCTCCAACACCACAGTTCAAAAGCATCAATTCTTCGGCGCTCAGCCTTCTTCACAGTCCAACTCTCACATCCATACATGACCACAGGAAAAACCATAGCCTTGACTAGACAGACCTTAGTCGGCAAAGTAATGTCTCTGCTTTTGAATATGCTATTTAGGTTGGTCATAACTTTTCTTCCAAGGAGTAAGCGTCTTTTAATTTCATGGCTGCAGTCACCATCTGCAGTGATTTTGGAGCCCAGAAAAATAAAGTCTAACACTGCTTCCACTGTTTCCCCTTCCATTTCCCATGAAGTGATGGGACCGGATGCCATGATCTTCGTTTTCTGAATGTTGAGCTTTAAGCCAACTTTTTCACTCTCTTGTTTCACTTTCATCAAAAGGCTCTTTAGCTCCTCTTCACTTTCTGCCATAAGGGTGTTGTCATCTGCATATCTGAGGTTATTGATATTTTTCCCAGAAATATTGATTCCAGCTTGTGTTTCTTCCAGTCCAGTGTTTCTCATGATGTATTCTGCATATAAGTTAAATAAGCAGAGTGACAATACACAGCCTTGACGTACTCCTTTTCCTATTTGGAACCAGTCTGTTGTTCCATGTTCAGTTTTAACTGTTGCCTCCTGACCTGCATACAGATTTCTCAAGAGGCAGGTCAGGTGGTCTGGTATTCCCATCTCTCTCAGAATTTTCCACAGGTTATTGTGATCCACACAGTCAAAGGCTTTGGCATAGTCAATAAAGGAGAAATAGATGCTTTTCTGGAACTCTTGCTTTTTCCATGATCCAGCAGATGTTGGCAATTGGATCTCGGGTTCCTCTGCCTTTTCTAAAACCAGCTTGAACATCTGGGAGTTCACAGTTCACGTATTGCTGAAGCCTGGCTTAGAGAAGTTTGAGCATTACTTTACTAGCATGTGAGATGAGTGCAATTGTGCGGTAGTTTGAGCATTACCACACAGTCAAAGGCTTTGGCATAGTCAATAAAGCAGAAATAGATGTTTTTCTGGAACTCTCTTGCTTTTTCCATGATCCAGCAGATGTTGGCAATTTGATCTCTGGTTCCTCTGCCTTTTCTAAAACCAGCTTGAACATCTGGAAGTTCATGGTTCATGTATTGTTGAAGCCTGGCTTGGAGAATTTTGAGCATTACTTTACTAGCATGTGAGATGAGTGCAATTGTGCGGTAGTTTGAGCATTCTTTGGCATTGCCTTTCTTTGGGATTGGAATGAAAACTGACCTTTTCCAGTCCTGTGGCCACTGCTGAGTTTTCCAAATGTGCTGGCATATTGAGTGCAGCACTTTCACAGCATCATCTTTCAGGATTTGAAACAGCTCCACTGGAATTCCATCACCTCCACTAGCTTTGTTCGTAGTGATGCTTTCTAAGGCCCACTTGACTTCACATTCCAGGATGTCTGGCTCTAGATGAGTGATCACACCATCATGATTATCTTGGTCGTGAAGATCTTTTTCGTATAGTTCTTCTGTGTAGTCTTGCCACCTCTTCTTAATATCTTCTGCTTCTATTAGGTCCAGACTGTTTCTGTCCTTTATCAAGCCCATCTTTGCATGAAATGTTCCCTTGGTATCTCTGATTTTCTTGACGAGATCTCTAGTCTTCCCCCTTCTGTTCTTTTCCTCTGTTTCTTTGCGTTGATCGCTGAGGAAGGCTTTCTTATCTCTTCTTGCTATTCTCTGGAACTCTGCATGCAGATGCTTGTGTCTGTCCCTTTCTCCTCTGCTTGGATGGCTGTAGGAATGCATATCATTTCCATCAGTCCAGTCTGGGCGGCCTCCCTTGGTTACACATTATTTAGTGGTTGTGCTCATTTTGATGAGGAAAAAACACCGAGACCTATATTTAATTTGTCTTTTGGAAAAGGAAAATATCCAAGTTCCTAGTAGAACAACAAAGACAAGTTGAAAATTGAATGGCGTTTGATGTGTGCAGAGAAATTGAGCGCAAAATAATCATAATAGACTTTATAAAAGATTCCTCAGTAAGAAAGCATAGGACTGCAATATTCGTGGCCAGTATCATATACCTGCCAGATGCCAGATGCTTTACATCCACTACCACTAACCCGTCAAACAACTTTGTTTTAAAAATGAGAGAGGAAAAGTCTCAAAGAGGTTAGTGACTTGTCTGAAGTCCCACAACTAATGCAAAGCAGTGGGTGGCTTTAAATTGAGGCAGTCCCACTCAGAAGCTTCTATGCTCACTCAGGCACCACCGTCAGGGGAAGGAATCACTTCCCTCCGTCACCGTTTGTATTGCAGATATGAAGGGGCCCAGCAGTCTTTGGTCTGGAACCCACCTGCTCCTGGCAGGTCTGGAAACGTGAAGGAGGTTGGTCGCATGGTTGGAGGAAGAGAGATGAGTCAAAGAAAAAGAAAGTAGAGGCTAGAAGCTGCCACGGCATGGGGCTTCCCAGGCGGTGCTAGTGGCGGAGACTCCACCTGCCAGTGCAGGAGACAGAAGAGACGCGGCTTCGATCCCTGGGTCAGGAAGATCCCTTGGAGTAGGAAATGGCAGCCCCTCCAGTAGTCTTGCCTGGAAAATTCCATGGACAGAGGAGCCTGGCTGGCCACAGTCCATGAGGCCTCAAAGAGCCGGACACGGCTGAGCTACGGGAACACCATGTGCTCTATAGCAGGCACAGAAAGGAGAAGGCAGGGGAGAAAGCGAGAGGAAGGAAGAGGAGGGCTAACCCTGCCTTTCATAAAGAGTGAGCGCCTCACACGGTGAGGCCGGATGTCTGCGGCAAGGAGGCGGCTTCACACACAGTCTGTGGTCCTTGGTTTCTCCTCCCTGACCTTGATGCTAATGTGATACCAGTTTTAGAGAACCTTATTTCATCTTATTCCATCTCTCCTTCCTTGGACCAGCTCCAGATCTGATCAACCTCCAAAATTCTCTGGCTGGATTGCTCTTGGGTCAAAATTTGTTCTGGGAAGGGGAGCAGGTAGAAAGGAAAAAAAAAATTTTTTTTTTTTTTTACTACAGTCCCCTTCTTGGGAATTCACAGTACACATTAACGTATTAAAGGCTCTGAGAAGTCCTGCAATTAAAGCTGAACCCAATCCAGCATAATATGCCTTTCTTTAAGCTAGGGCTTCCCACATCGTCTGATAACCCCTCTCTTCCCTGTAAAACACTCACAAGTGTACGTGGGTGTCATTTTCTGGAAAACACTTTCATGGCAGACTCTTGTGTGGAAACAAATGAAGTTGTTTGGTTCCTGAGATCTCAGTTCTGACCTCATTATTGACTTTCTGTAACTCTTTGCTTGGATTTCTTGGCTCCAGGGGCCTCAGCATGAAAGGCTCCAGCCGTCCTGGTAACTTGACGCCTCCTGCTTGTCTAGTCTGTGCTCCCCCTCCGAAACCCACGCCTTACCTCGTGCCGACATCACGGCGCTGCGATGCAGGAGACGCTAGTGCCTGCACTTCCCAGCCTAGGAAGTGGGGTTTGGGGGGTGAAGCCACTGGCCAGCAGCCACCGGGTTGGTAGTAGGAGAAAGGGTATCCAGATTCAGATTTCTCTGGTCTCTTAAACGCTGCCTCTTATCTCGCCTGTGATCAGTTGGCAATGTCTTAAAATGTGAAACACTAGCATTATTAATAATTTACAGGCATTTCCCCAAGAGTGTCTGTACAGTTATTCAGTTAAATTCCAGATATGAGTGTCTTCTATTAAAACCTGACTATGATGCTATTTCTATCTGAGAGATCTCATATCCCACCACAACTGATGGAAGAGAATTCTTTCAGAAGGTTGGTTTTCTATACTACAAGAGAACGATAAGAAGGAGACCTGAATTGTGGGCCAGTTTGGGACAAGATACTCTTTTTTTTTTTTTTTTTTTAAGAATTTCCTATCTTAAAAGAAGAGAACCTCTTTTTCCCTCTAGGTCTAAAGATGAGACCTGGCAGAAAATTAAAACTAGAAAACAAAGAGAACGGGGATGAGAATGTGTGCTGTTACTTTTTTTGCTGTTCAGAAAAAATTATGTAGAATGAGTGAAGAACAAAGAAGCAAATACTCTCGGTTGCCTTTCAAATGATGCTTGCGTGCTAAGTTGCTTCAGTTGCATCTGGCTCTTTGCGACTCCATGGACTGTAGCCCACCAGGCTCCTCTGCCCATGGAATTCTCCGGGCAAGAACACTGGAGTGGGCTGCCATTTCCTCCTCCGTTTCAAATGGTAGTTGAGGCCAAGTTTGCTGCTGCATGAGTTTTTCGCCTTATTATGTTCAGCTAATACTATAAAAATAAACCATAAATAAATAAAAATTGTAATTACATATCAAAAAAGTCACCAGCAGTGTTCATTAAGTAGAGTTTGTGAGGGAGAGCCAGGCAGAAAGATGCAATTATTTCTGTATTAATACGGAGCCATCAGCCCACACCAGAATCCTGCACCCCCAGCAAGGCACTCTGGCTGGCTCTGCCTTTTCTCTGCACCCTTGCTGGGGGCCTCCTGCCTTCTTTTTTCTCTACTCTCTATTGTTCTCTGTGCTGTGATTAGTCGATCAGTCACATCCAACTCTTTGCGACCCCATGAACTGCAGCCCATCAGGCTCCTCTGTCCATGGGGATTCTCCAGACAAGAACACTGGAGTGGGTTGCCTTGCCCTCCACCAGGGGATCTTCCCAACCCAAGGATTGAACCCAGGTCTCCTGCCTTGCAGGTGGATTCTTTGCCATCAGAGCCACCAGGGAAGCCCCCTGTTCTTCTTAGAGCTGCATTATTGTCTGAAAAGGGTGTTTTGGGATTGCTACCCTGAGCGCTTCATGGTTAGGGACCAAGAACGCCAGACATCTCGCAGGGGGCGGGACAGATTCTCCCAAGGGAGTAATGACCTTCACTGTGCACCATGTTTGAAGAGTCTGGAGGTCGGGGTCACTCCTCTTTGGGCTGTTTATGTTTGGGCCAGATAGTTCCTTGCTGGGGACTGTCCTGGACACTGTAGGGCTGTCAGCAGCATCCCTGGCTCCTGCCCACCAGGTTTTGCTCGCATTCCCACTCCCCCTCGAGTTGTGACAACCCCAGATATCTCTAGATTTTGCCTTTGGAGGGAGGCAACATTATCACTGATTCAGAACCTCTGACCTAGTGGAAAACAATTCTGTCATTTGAGCTGAGAACCTCAATCCATTGTAGGACTGGCATCTGGACGTCTCTGCGTGAATAACTCACAGGTGCCTGAAAGGTCACTTTTCCCCACCGTGATCCTATTTTCTCTCCAACTTCTCTCTTCATGGGAAATGGAACCGCAAACTGCTCAGTTGTTCCTGCTGGAAAGTGGGGCCATCCTTGACAGCTTGTCATAACCTCCCTCGCCAAAGTCGATGTCCATCTTCATCCTGCATCCCATTCGAGCCTGTGCGCCTTTCCCAGATGACTGGGGGCCCCTCTCACTGGCTTCTATCATCCACTCTGTGTCCTGTGGGTCATATCCCATGAGCAAGCAGAGTGAGCTTGTGAAAACTGAGATGAGACTGAGGCGGTCCCTCCTCGTTCCTCCCAGCTCACTTCCCTTCAGTGTCCTCTGCGGTACTTAGGAAAAAACCTTGTTTTTCTAAGGCTTTCGGCCTGATCTGTTTTGCCACCTCTCCCACCTCGCCTGGGTCTGTACGCCTTAGTGATGTGTGCCGAGAGTACCGGCCTTCCGTCTTTCAGTAATTTCCTTGTTTATGCATTTATTTTCGGCTGTGCTGGTCTTCCTTGCTGTGTGGGCTTTCTTGCTGTGTGGCAAGCGGGGGCTGCTCTCTGCGCTGAGCCTTGCGGTGCACCAGCTCTGACTGCATGCCTTCTCCTGCAGGGGAACCCGGGCTCTGGGGCACGCGGCTTTGGCGGCTGCAGGACGTGGGCTCGTTAGTCACGTATCCGGGCTCTACAGCTGGATGCAGGAGCTTAGTTGCTCTGAGGCATGTGGATCTTCCCGGATCAGGGATGGAATCTGTGTCTCCTGAATTGGCAGACGGATTCCTTACCACTGAGTCATCAGGGAAGCCGCAACTCTAGCCTTCTGGCGGCATCTGAAACGTACCTCCTTGTCTTTCTGAACGTTCTTCCCTCCACCTAGAATGCTGTCTTCTTATTTTTTGTTTGGCTAGCACCTTCTCATCCTTGCAGTCTTCGTTTAAATGTCATTTCCTCAGAGAAGTTTCCTCCCACCCAATGAACTTGCTGCGGTTCCTTTGTTATAATATTGTAACTTTTATGTTGTCCTTCTGGGACCATGTCCATTACCTACATCATCATATATGTAAAAATTTACATATATGTGTCCACCTCCTACTCTGGCTTATAAACCTTAGGAAGGTGGGGGCTGTGTGCATTGCATACAGCCATATCTCAAGCATGTTAGCTGATGTCCGGCACATGGTAAGTACTTGATAATATTTGTTGAGCAAATGAATTTTGAGAGGCAATAATTTGCTCTCTCTCTTCAAACATGAAAAAGAAAATTTAAAATATTTACACTAAAACAATACGATAGAAAAACAATATGGATTTACCTAGAACCCTTCTTCTAGAATTCTATGAAAGAGACCATGTAAAGAAAAAAGAGAACCGACTGAAAAATTAGTTTAAGAAAACATAAATGGACATCAAGAGGATTTGCCACCTGTTTGGTGCTTTCAACTTCAAAGAATAATTTATTCTGCTATTTTGAAGCAATTTGTGTGTGTGGTTAGTTGCTTAGTTGTGTCTGACTCTTTGGGACCCCGTGGACTGTAGCCCGACAGGCTCCTCTGTCCATGGGATATTCCAGGCAAGAATACTAGAGTGGGTTGCCATTTCCTTCTCCAGGGGATCTTCCTGACTCAGGGATCAAACCCTTGTTTCTTGAGTCACCTGTTTTGCAGGTGGATTCTTTTACCACTGCACCGCCTGGGAAGCCCCATTTTGAAGCAATTTACATTTTTCAAAGCATGGTTGTAAATATATTCTTGCTGAAATATATAGGCTAGATATTAGTAGCCACAAAGATAAATAGTTTAAATAATTTTCTCCCATGGGGATTAAATGATGGGGTTAGGACACCTGACTCCTAATTCGGGGCTTCTTGAAACTATTTGATTGAAAATGAAAAAAAAAGAGACTGAGATATAAATGCTAAAGCTATGTGAAATGTTTTATTAAAAAAGACTGACAAGGAGGCCAGGTAGAAATGGAGACAAGTGACATTAACTATGTAATCCAGGGATCAGTTACTATTTTTTTTAATAGTAATAGCAGTTACTATTTTTTTTTCAAATTGATTTTACAATTTGAAAATCCAAATTGGCTTACCTGCATTGGTGAATTTCATCATTAGTGCTTCATCTAATTTTTCCTAAGAGAAGACTGTGTGCAGAAACCTTTAAACTTTGGTGGACCAATTTTAAGTCTGAATGAATAAAAGAATTGCTCAAATGTATTGACCACGTTTTATACGCCAGACACAGCTTCATGTGAGTAGGTGGGTAATATTTTAAAAATACCATCTGATGCAGTCTTGCCTTTTATTGATTTCTTTCTTCTGTGCAGTTTTCCAGCCACGGAAAGCAGAGACCCAGAGTGGTTGCTGGGAAAGAGAGGGACTAGAGACACGAGGAAGGGCCTGGGCTTCTGAATGGCGAGGATGACTTTTGCGTTGTCCAGTCCCTCGGTCGTGTCTGACCCTTTTGTGACCCTATGGACTGGACCTCGCCAGGCTCCGTGGTCCATGGGATTTCCCAGGCAAGGGAAATCTGGAGAGGCTGCCATTTCCTTCTCCAGGGATCTTCCTGCCCCAGGGGTTGAACCCACGTTCTCCCCCATCTCTCTCGTTGGCAGGCAGATTCTTTACTGCTGAGTTGGTTGTGACTGTTAATTTTAGGCCCACCACTTATGTATTATTTTCATTAACTATTTTAATTACTCAATGGGGTATCCAGTATTACAGAGGAAAAAACTGGTTTAAATAATTGACGTCACTTATTAAGGTGACAGGTAATAAGTGGAATTGGATATTCCAATATTCAATAGAAATATGTATGTTTGGTATCTCAGAGCCTTTATCTTTAACCAAGAAAGTAACCATTCCTGATGTTGAATCTGTGCCCATGAGACAACACTTTTTGAAAAAATTTGTTTGTTGAAGGGGCTTGATTAGACCCTTGAAGAAGAGGAGACGATACTATTATTGATCATGATACTATTATCAATCATGATGGTATTATTGATCATGATGCTATTATTGATCATGACACTATTATTGATCATGATAGTCTCCTTCTTGGGACATCTAAATGCAGACAACATGCAGGTCGTAATCGACACACTGGAAAATCTCAACTTTTGAACTTCCTCTTTTAAAGCATAGCTTGTGATAAAACAGCCATGTGTCTAGAATGCATGACGTATGCTTCATGACACAAACCAGGCTGTCAACTGTCCATAGCCTTAAAGCTGGAGGAGACTTTTCCGTGTTTTGTGTTTTAAATCAGTGTCAGGGCAAACAGCTAAGTTGACCTCTGTCCTATATCACCAACTCCCAGTGTCTGATGGAATGGGAAAATTGCAAATAATTTAAAAAAATAAGTTCCCTTTTGGTCTACTTAATGGGCAGCCCTTGGAATGGTTTGAAATATCTTCACCATGGTTTGCAAGATGGCTGTTAAGAAAGCTGGCAGATACAAGGTGACATCTAGGAGACCACCAGCAGCAGAGGCGTCAGGCGGGGACCAGGGGCCCTCCGGGGTGGCTGTCACTGACTGTCATCTGGCCGTGGGTTGTGTGTCAGCGTGAAAGGTTTCCACGGCAGCAGAAAAGCTTTTCCTTAAAGCACATGCCTCAACTTCAGGCTACCCAAGTAGTTAAGAAGCGGAAATGAAAGAAGTGGCATGAAGGTTTGCCCTCTGAAAGTCTCTTGACAACTAATGATGGGATTATGAAGTCTTAACTGCTGTACAGTTATCCCTAATTATAACCAAAGGTACGTCAGTCTAAATAAAAATGATAAGGCAGAGAGGGCAGGCTCCTCTCCCTCCCCCCAACATGCTTTTTAACACGAATCTCTTCACAGTATGATGCTTTGACAAAGCTTGGATTGAATAATTATTAAAAAGAGATGGAGCCCAGTGTTAAGCAAAACACATTTTTTGCAGAAAGGAATGGTTGAATTTTTTTTTTAACAGAAAGAAATGGTTTCAGTTTTAAATATTTCGTTCATTATGAGATGATTGGATGGCATCACCAACTGGATGGACATGAGTCTAAGCAAACTCTGCAAGACAGTGAAGGACAGGGACGCGTGGTGAGCTACGGTCCACGGCGCGCGGTGAGCTACGGTCCACGGCGTTGCCAAGAGCCAGACACAGCCGACGCCTGAACAGCAGCAACACAATCACGGGGCCTCCTCTTATCTTTCTTGCACTCTATCACAGAATCATGTAAGGAATTTCTTCTAGATGAAAGGTGTGGCTCATTCTTAAATTCTGGTATAGATTTTCTTTATGGAAAAGACCAGTCTCAGAGTGGATCAAGCTTCCATTTTTGCTTTCACTGCTAGGGAACTCAGAGTCAGTTTTGTGGCCCAATCAACCATCTGGACCACCTCTGAAGGGAACAGTCTCTATCCATTAACTTCTTTTCATAATGTCTCTCCATTTTCCTTTGCCATTTTTGTTAATTGTTTGACATTTCCATTGATTAGTTGGGTGACATTAGGGTAAATGACTTACCCTTTTTCTACTTAAGTTTCCATATCTGCAAAATCAGGATGAAGAGAGTATCTTTTACAAATGGTTGCTGGCTTACAGTAAGTGCTCAGTAAAATGTAGACTTAAAAAAATGATTTTCTTTTATGATTTTACTGCATTGCATACAATATGGTATCTTTAAAGTGCTGTTGATAATGTGTAGAATAAATAAAAAAATACATGCATAAAATTCTGCTTATGTGTTAAAAGTAAGTAATCATTGGATCTTGGAAAACGGGTTATTCCTTTCCACTGGAAACTTCAATAACTAAGTAGAGAGGGGCTCTTTAGTTAGGCATTAAACATATGTTGACAAGAAGTCAGCTGTCAATTCAGGTGTGAAGCTAAGAAAAGTTTTCCCCTTTTATAAAAAAAGGATAAAATAGCGTTTCAAAACATTTGATGTGGCTGTTAAGAAGATGAGAGTAGAAAGCAGCCACACGCCCACCACTTTATTCAGCGCCCACTATAAGCTCTGCGCTTCACAGTGATGTTGTGTTCAGTTGCTCAGTCGTGTTCGACTCTTTGCGACCCCATGGACTGTAGCCCGCCAGGCCCCTCTGTCCATGGGGGTTCCCAGGCAAGAATACTGGAGTGGGTTGCCATTTCCTTCTCCAGAGTGTCTTCCTGACCCAGGGATTGAGCCTGTGTCTCCCGCATTGATAGGTGGATTCTTTACCATTGAGCAGCAGGGACGGCCTTTTACATTAACCCCTGACTGTGGATCTCATTGTCCCTGTTTATTAATGAGAAAACAGAGGCTTGGACTTGTTAAGAACATCAGGGTCAGTTAGGAGGTAGCCGAGCAGCATTTGGACTTAGGTCTGTATGATTTCAAAGCCTGTTTTCCAGCTAGTATTTATTGCTGTCAGTGGAACTAACTAGACTCTTCTAAAGACACATTGCGCAGTAAAGCTATATCCTGAAAAATGATAAGGACTGAAAAACCGTCCGACTGTTATCATCCTTTCAAGAGATAAATTAAAAGGGTGGCAAAGATCAGGAGCAAATCCTGACAATGGAAAGGGAAGGTACTCCTGCTGGTTTCAGTATTGATTATAATTCCGTGCTTTTATGTGTTTACTACGTATTTAACATTTGATAATTCTCATGTATGGCTGCTTTTGGCGCACGGCCATACAGGAGAGAAAGGAGGCAATTTTTCTGTACCCGTTTTTATCGAGCCACATTCATATACTCCAAAAGGGCACTTAAATTGTCTGAAAGAGGTCTAGATGTTGGCAAACACCGCCATGAACAACCCGGACAGCTTGAAGTCCACACCGCCAGAGACACGCTTCGCAGCGGGACCCACTTCTCCAAGAGGGAGCGCAGAGCCAAACGTTATTTATAACTGACTTAGAACCAGATGCGAGTCCCTGCGTGGACACAGCTGGGGGACGGCACTGCTGCCTGAATGTGAGTTGTCCGCATTTTAGGGAGACCGGCTTGCCTGCCATCTATGGAAAGTGAATGTTGGCATGGTTTTTACCGCAGTGATTAGGTGTCTAAACCCAGGGCAGCAGTGATTGTGATGAGTCTCCAGTGGGCAGGGAGGCGAGTGGATTGGAAACCTTGTGCAGATAAAAATCCAGGCCCGCCCTCCCAGTTTTGGAGAGGTCTCCCCTCCTGGAGTGACTCGTTCATGCCTGCTCTTCGTCTGCACCTTTCGTGCTCAGCCGTGTCTGACTCTCTGCGACCCCATGGACTGTAGCCCGCCAGGCTCCTCTGTCCGTGGGATTCCCCAGGCAAGATACTGGAGGGGGTGGCCATTTCCCATCCAGGGGGTCCTCCCGACCCAGGGGTGGAACCCGGGTCTCCTGCTTCTCCTGCACTGGCCTGCGGATTCTTCACCACTGTGCCACCTGGGAAGCCCTTCGTCTGAAGCTTGACAAAGGGTTTTCTTTAATTCTTAAAATAATCTCCAAAGGTAGCTCTTATGAACCTTCTTTTCAGAGGTCAGAAAACAGAGGGACAGAGATTGAAGCAACAGGATCAAGACCGCAGGCCTGGGAAATGGCAGACCTGGGATTTGAACCAGGTTTATCTGTCACCAAAAGGCCACCGTTTTTTGTAATGATAACCCGTTGCCCTTTACTGATTTGACTGCACCCGATAGTTACCAATCCTCACAACAGATTGGGAAGATAGGAGTAATTATTTCCTGTTTACAAATGGAGAAGCAGAGCTTCAGGAGGTTAAATTGAACGCCCACCCCTACCCCCCGCCCATGGAAATATTTTCTAGTGAATCTGGAGCAAAATTAAGATTTGTCTGGACTTCAAACCTAGTCTCTCATCTGACTCCACCTGTGTCCTGCAAAGTTCATCTGAGTGACCAGAAGCTGGACTGCGTCCACAGACTTCCTCTCTCTCACTCGTGGTGAATAACACGTTGGTTTGTGTGAACGCAGTCTCACGCTGGCCTCGCCGCCAGCCTTCAGGGCCTAGGAGGGCGAGGGCGGGCCTGCCTTGTTCGCGGGACTCCCGAGGGCCGGCCCAGGTCTGGCCCCTGGGGTTTCACTCCGTGAGGGAACGGGAGCTCCTCTTCACGCCTTGTCCGCTGCTCCAGCCTCTGTGGAGTCACAGCCGTGAGGCTGCATGACCCCAGGGAGCCTCCCTGCCTCCGCCAGACGGCGACACGGAGGTCCCACTTTCCTGGTGATGGTGAGAAACACCTGGTATTTATCAACCCAGCATGTTCTTTCTTTTTTTTTTATTCATATTTCTTTATTTGGTCTTAGTTGCAGCATGCGAACTTTCAGTTGCGGCATGTGGGATCTAGTTCCCCAACCAGGGATTGAACCCGGGACCCTTGCGTTGGGAGCATGAAGGCTTAGCCCCTGGACCACCAGGGAAGTCCCAACTCCATATGTTCCTGATCTGGGACCCAAGTGTTTAACCAGCAACACCTGTTCCAATTCAATCGTCAAGACAGGCGGTCGAGGCTCAGAGCTGCTCAGTAGGTCATCCAAGTTCACAACCAATAAGTGTCCCCTCGAGTTATCTGGCTGCACGCAGGCCTCTGAGTGAGTTCTCTGGGCTGGCCCCAAGCTACGGGGGGTGAGGGGTGCTTCCTGGGCATCTTTCAACACCAGTGCCCAGGCCCCATGGATCCCCAGAATCTGCCAGGTTCTGCCTCTGCTGGCCTGGGGTCTGGGCTGGGAGCTGGGGCTTTTAAAGGTTCCCCAGGGGATTCTAATGTACCTCTGGGGCCGAGAACTTCTGCTCTAATGTATGACTGATTGATCGGTCGATTACTGCCATTTAATCAATGAGCCGTTCCTGCAGGGACAGGATATAACACCTGACTGTAGAATTCTATAACAACCATCCTCACTCCCTTCTCTCTCCCTCCTCCCCGTCTCACCTCTCCCCACTCCAGAAGCTGCATTTCTATTTAGATTAAATCCCCCCACAACAGACACAAATGTGAAACAAAGCAAACCCCAAAAACGGGAACCACCAGTGTTTATAAAATCGACGACCCTTATTGACCAGTCCCCACTCAAATGGTCCAGTTACAAGACTGCTGCTGCTGCTAAGTCATATCAGTTGTGTCTGACTCTGTGCAACCCCATAGATGGCAGCCCACCAGGCTCCCCTGTCCCTGGGATTCTCCAGGCAAGAACACTGGAGTGGGTTGCCATTTCCTTCTCCAATGCATGAAAGTGAAAAGTGAAACTGAAGTCGCTCAGAAATGTTTGACTCTTAGCGACCCCAGGGACTGCAGCCCACCAGGCTCCTCCGTCCCTGGGATTTTCCAGGCAAGAGGACTGGAGTGGGGTGCCACTGCCTTCTCCAGTTATAAGACTGAGTGACCAAATTTCCCTAGGAAGGAAGAACTCACGAGACCGTCAAGTTTCCTGGGGTTTGTTCATTACTTTGCTCCTCAGTATTCCCGACAATCGCTATGATCGGGTAATGAGGATTCACTTTTGGCCGGGTGCTCTGAGGCTGGGGGTTTCAGAGAGCCCCCCACCGCCCCCACAGCAAAAGGAAGCCGTATGTGGAATGGAACCTCTCGTAGAGGGTCAGCGGCCCCGGAGGAGCACGCAGGGACTGGTCACGCGCTGTGAGGCGCCAGGCCCTGCGCCCCTGCCCCGGCCTTGTCAGCCCTGCCCGGGGACCCTTCCGTCTTGGGTCCAGCTGGGGCTCTGAGAACACACCGGACCAGGCTTTCTTTCTCAGAGGAATTCAAGGCTTTCCTCCGCCCCCGGATCAGCTGTTGAGGAGCAATGCTGTGTATTTTAAATGTCTCCCTTACAAAAGTTACTAGAAAACTTTCACTCCTTCCAAGCAGAGCTGTAAAGGAAGCGTGGGGTGGACCTCTCCTCTTCTGTGGAAGGGATGTCGCTGAGAAGCTTGTGTGGAGGGTTTCCATAGCGACCAGCAGCTCCCTCTGAGCCAGGCCAGGGGCA
This sequence comes from Aepyceros melampus, assembly GCA_006408695.1. Lineage (NCBI taxonomy): Eukaryota > Metazoa > Chordata > Mammalia > Artiodactyla > Bovidae > Aepyceros > Aepyceros melampus. The sequence goes on along the minus strand of SJXQ01003954.1, from coordinate 261,678 downwards.
GTGGTCAGATAATGACGCTGGTGTTACAGGAATCACGACGAAAGCTTTATTGCCAGCAGCGTGGAGGCCAGCCTGAGGGATGGTACCATGTGCCCTCAAAATTGGTGCTGACGACCGAACCCTGGTAGGCAGGATGTGGCTAGCTTCGGCGCTGGGGTCTGGAAAGCGGGTGTTCAGGTGAGCGGAGGCCATCAGGGCGGCCCTATGCAGGCTGACTGGTGTTCTTAGGCGGTAACGAGGCCCTGGGTGTCGCTCGCAGGTAAGATGGAGTGAGGAGGCGGGAGGGGGCGGTCGTCTGCAAGCCAAGGAGGGACGCCCTGGGGAGAGCCGCCTGCCGTGCCTGTGTTTGGACATCTGGTCTCGGAACTGCTAAGTCGCCTCAGTCGTGTCCGACTCTGTGCAACCCCAGAGATGGCAGCCTACCAGGCTCCCCGGTCCCTGGGATTCTCCAGGCAAGAACGCTGGAGTGGGTTGCCATTGCCTTCTCCAGGTCTCGGAACAGTGAGATGCATTTCTGCTGCCTCAGCCGGTCTGCGGCGTTGTTGCCACAGGTGGGAGGCCTCGGCAGGTAGGTGCTGTGGAGAAGGTAAGCAGGTGGTGGAAAAGTGAGTGGAGCAGGTGCGGCTGTCGTTAAGAAGGGCCCCGGGGGTCTCTTGAGAGCTGACGTTTGACTTAAGACCTGAAAGATGAGAAAGGGCGAGCCACCTGGAGGTGGGCGTGTCCTGTGAAGCATCCGCAGGTAAAAACCCCCGAGTGCGGGAAGGGGCTTGGGCCATTGGAGGGGACGGAACAAAGGCGCCCCGGACAGGCAAAAGCCAAAGTTAGGGCCTCCCTGGTGGCTCAGGGGTAAAGAATCTGCCTGCGGTACAAGCGATCGGGATTCCATCCCCGGGCTGGGAAGACCCCCTGGAGAGGGGAATAGCAATCCACTCCAGTCCTCTTGCCTGGAGAATTCCACATACAGAGGAGCCTGGCGGACTACAGTCTGTGGGGTTACAAAAGAGTCACACACGACTTAGCAGCTAAACAACAAAGAAACCAAAGGCTTTTTGAATCAAGAGATTCTTAACCTGGGATAGCCTTATAGAAAGGTTGAAGATGCCTGGAATTTTGCATAGAAATTGTTGCTGAACTTGTTCAAGTTTATGGCAAAGACAAGACATGATACCATAAGCAAATTCTGAATTTCTCTGTGTGTGTGTGTGTGTATGCATTTGTAAACACACACTTGTTTATTTTTTCTGGAGAGAGGATCTGTAGCTCTCATCAGATTCTCAAAAAACTTCTTGATCCAAATATGAGTTTAGAATCATCCTTCGAGGAGGGGTTTTAGGACAGGGACTCCTGAACCAGGCTGTGATTCAGAAATAGTCTGGGACATCCAACGTGCTCTCTGTCTAGAGAGTTCCATTTCTCTGAGTTCCCTCCTCCAACCCTGATCTATTCTCATCCACATCCAAAGCCTCAAGTTTACCCAGGCCAAGAGAATCTCTCACAAGGCACTAAATAAGCCCCCAAAGTGTTTGTATGAAGGATTCCCTTAATATCTGCCTTTATGTGAGAAGGGAGCCCCAGTGCCCGCCTAAGTTAATCTTCATTATCACATAAGTGGCTTCTCCCCTCCTGGTCTTAAATTAAGATACACTGGACAGTCTCCTTTCTTCACTTCACACACAATCAGCCAGCGAGGCATTTTAATTAGCCCTCTTCTATTATTAGAGCACAGGGGAAAATACTCAGGGCTGGTCCAGAGGACCCCAAGCTAAGAAATCATTTAATTTGCTGTTGTTTCCATAAATCAGGGCCCAGTCATCAATTTCACCACATATTTGAGAGCGCATGTTATTGACAATGTGTTCGTGGAGAAAAATGGAGTTTGCTGGCAAAGTTGTTCCATTTTCTAAAGATTAAATTGTTCATTGTACAGGCCGCCATCTGCCCTCCCTGGAAGAGATTTAGTTGTTGGCAGAGGCATTCAGAAATCTTGAAGACAAAGTTAAATTTCTTTTTCTTTATTGCCACGCATAACGAATGGCAAATTCATTCATTCACCCATTCATCTATTCATTCAACACACAGCAAGTTTTTCTTTTGAGACACAGCTAACTTCCAAACCATGGATCTCCTGGGAAAGATCATATGTAGCCCTAGAACTGAGTGATAATTCTACGGTCTTCATTCTTGCCCGGGACCTCTAAAGAGTTAGCTTTCTGTCCCCTATTCTGCCTGTATGCCACCAGGAGTCTAACAGAATTATGTGAGTAACACAGGTTTCCTCCTCCAAGAAGCTTCTAGTCTGTAGAGGATGGACGAGGTGCATGCTAACACAACCCACGCCTCGAGCAAAACACGAAGGAAAACCAGGCCTCGTTGCTGAGTGGAAGCTTCTTGGAAGACCTGAGAAGAACTTTCAAGAACTGTGGCAAGGACCTTCACATACACACCATTCTTTTATACAGATGGGGTACTGTTGAAGAAGCAGGGGTTAACATCCCCATTTTGCAGGTGAAGCTACTGAGGCTCAGAGAAGATGAAGTAACTGGCTCAAGGTCACAAAATTAGTCAAGTTTGATGTGAGAGCTCAGACTGTCCACTGGGGTGTAAGTCTGGCCCCTGAGTCACGTAAAGCAGAGACTCAGAGTCCCTCAGACTTTGCACAGTTTAAGCCCTAAACCACTCACCTTGACCCACTGCGCAAGTTGCATCTGAAGCCACTCCTCCCCACTTCGTGACTCTTCTGGGGCTATTAACTTCCCTTTTTCCTTCACACTCGATGAGGCACACTTGTTTTGGTCATGACCCTGGCTATTCTTCTTGACTATAATTTGGATCTTTATTTTTCAGACTACACTCCCTTGAGCAAACCTAAGTCTACCCATCATCAGGCCTGACCTGCTTCCTAAGCTTTCCTCATCTCGGTTTCCCCAGACTCTACTAGCAAGCCCAATCATTTGGTCATTCATTCAGTCCTGTCATGAACCTACTCAGTTAATTACAGGGTCTCTACTGTGTGCTCACAAGACCGGAAGGATCCCCATCTCTCTGGTCTCGGAAAGAAAACGTCTGGGCAAGGCTCTCAGACAAGTGATGAAAGCACTGCAGTGGGGGCTGGAGGCGAACATGCAGGGAAAAGCATGTGGATTTATGATTTAGTCTGCGTGTAGCATATCCTGGAGAAGAGAGAGGATGCTACAAGAGAGTCTTTCTATTTTTAAAAAAAGTCGATGAGCTCATACCCCTGGCCGCGCTGGGTCTGTGCTGCCGTGTGGCTGTCCTCTAGCTGCGGCGGGTGGGCCGTCTCTTCATTGTGCTGCTGGGGTTTCTCACTGCAGCGCCTTCTCTTGCTGTGGGGCTTGGGCTGCAGAGCGCAGGCTCAGTGGCTGTGGCCCACGGGCTTAGGTGCCCCGAGGCATGTGGGATCTTCCCGGATCAGGGATGGAACCCGTGTGTCCGGCACTGGCAGGAGGATTCTTTACCACTGGGCCACCGGGGAAGCCCTCCAACAGAGGGCTTCTATGCCAGGGTCTGAAGAACTGGTGAAAACTAAGCCAGCCAGACTAAGAACTGAGACGAGAGAGTACTCAGAGAAATCTCCAAATATTTGGCCTTCAGGCAGAAAGGAGTTTGACTTGTTCAAGGAACTAAAAGAAAGCTACAGTGGTTGGGGCACAGAGCTAAGATATACCAACTCCCTGAGGTTATTACAGACATTTTCATTAAAATAATTCTTACTTTGATCTAGTATATGGGGCACACAATAGATACAATTTCCAAAACACGTTTGGAATGCATGGCTTATACAAACGCGAACGCTCACTTCCCTGTTGCACGTTTGGGTGTTTTAATTGGTCAACTTTTAGATCTAGACGGTTATGCACCAGAAACTGAGAAAATTACATTCCATCCCGAAGTAGAACCACTCCCAGAGAACTTGCATTCTCTGAGCACACTGCGTAAAATCCCGAGACTGCTCTTTATCTGGAAGGGCATCATGACATTTTTCATGAGTGACATAAACAATACATGTATTGGTTTGGAATTTTGGTCAATTTTTTCTAGAAAGATTTTCCAATCTGTTTCCCAAGATGTGTACTTAAGGTTGGTGGAGAAAGATTCATTGTTTTCTTCTTCTTCTTTTTTGCTCTGAGACTGGAAATAATGTTAAAGGGGAAAGAAAAGAACATTGTAGGGAAGGGATAAATACTTGAATCCACAGCTTGAGACTTTTTGCTTTCTTTTCCGGGCAGCCCACATGAGTACTAGAGAGAAAAATGTGGTCTTTAGAGTCTCCTTTCCAGTAAAATTAGTAATAATTTCTTACTAAGTCATCAACAATAAAAGGAGAAGGGCAGATGGGTTTTGCATAAGTTCAAGAAAAGTCAGGGAGTAGCTGCTGGCAACAAGAAGCAATCTCTGTGATGTTTGAAGCACTTCATTGTCAAGGCAACCAAAATGCTTTCTGTGTGTTCTTGTTCTTTCTTTTCATCTTCACGCAACTCTTGCAATATAGTGAGGTCTCCAAGGATAGAGGAATGTGTCTTAAAGAGGGTGAGATGGAAGACTGAGAGAGAGACCAGGCCCGAAGCTCAAGCAAAGCCACTGGCAGCACAGATATGTCCAGTGTTGCTAAGCCTCAGTTCATGGCCGCTGATATCAAAGGAGCGAGACGCAGTCACCGCCTTCTAAGAATCACGATTTGGCAAGAGAGATGTGGCTGTTCATCGACGTATTTGTTCAACGAACATTTGCACATCTACTCACGTTGGGCCCTGACTCAAGAAAAGAGTCTCAGCAAGCGTGTGAGGCAGCTTCGCTTCTGCTGGCAGAACATGTGTATCGTCTAGTGAAGGTGGTAGACCATGGAACCAAGAAGGAGATCGGGCTCACCAAAGGGAAGTGAAAGCTTCTAGGGGGTGGTGATGAATGTGTCCATAGGTAACAGCATTATGGAGAAGACCCTGGGACCTCCTTAATGGGAAGGGGCACAAGGAAGTCATCCCATCTAAATAAAGAGAGTCAAGGGTCTTCCCTGGGGGTTCTTCCCAGGGATTAAGAGTCCGGCTGCCAATGCAGGGGACACGGGTTCAATCCCCACCTGGTCAGGAAACTAAGATCCCACATACCTGGGCGCAACTGAGCCTGTGTCCCTGGAGCCTGTGCCTGAGCGAGAGAGGCCACCGCAGCGGGAGCCCTCCCACCACCTCTGGAAACAGTGAGAGAAAGCCCACAGGCAGCGGCGACAACCCAGTGCAGCCGCAGCAAATAAACAAACAAGAATTAATAAAATAAAAGAAACTTCAAAAAAAGACCTGGTGGAGCTCTGAGGACCGTAGAACTTAAAAAAAAAAAAAAAAAAAGAGGAAGAATCAGGAAACAAGTAATGAAATAGAGGAAAGCTGGGTTAGGCCTTGAAGACAGGGGTGAGACTGACAGGTGAAGGTGAAGCGGGTAGTGTTTCAAGCTGAGAGATCAGCTCGGCTAAGGACAGAAATTTGTCTAAGCCGAGAGCTGGAGAGTTCACCTAACGGACACACTGCTTAAGAGGCGCGATCCTGCACTTTTGATCTCCTTGTTTTCTGTCTGCCTTACCTCTCGTGCGAGGCCAGGGACGTTTCTTGCCCGCTTCAGTGGCTGCTGTCAGAGCTTCCAACAGCGCCTAACACATAGTGGGTGCCGTGAATAGTTGTTGAATGAGTAACAGGGAATCATAGCTAACTAGGTAATGATTGCGTGCTTACTATGTGCTTTTATCTATTTCTTTATTCAATCCTCACAACAGCGCTGTGAGTTAGGGCCTTTGGAAAGGAGGACAGAGGCAGAGAGAATGGGGTCGGCTTGTCCGAAGGGTCCCGGCTAGGATTTGAACTGAGATCTTCCCAACTCTGGGGAACCATATATTTAACTGCCAGGTGGTGAGGTCCTGCCTTGTGGTGTGGCCCAATGGTTAGGGGCTGTAACTAATACCAAAAAGGCAGTCTGGGGCCTCCTCTGCTGGTCCAGTGGCTAAGACTCTGAGCTTGCAATGCAGGGGGCCTCAGTTCGATCCCTGGTCAGGAAACTAAAGATCCCACATGCCACAGAAGGTCAGACGATCCTCCGTGCCACTAAGACCCAGTACAGCCAAAAAAATAAAAAAGGCAGTCTGGGGAGGGCCACAGGAGCATGTTCGAGAGTGGGGGCGATGAGTATCGGAGGCCGACTGAGGGGAGGACACGACAAGCCGTCCGCATCCCAGGGCTCCAGGCTTCTGCTCTGTGAGGGGTGGTGGCTCCGTCCATCACACTTTGTGAGGCCTGCCAGTACAGGTTGCGAGCTGGCCCAGATAACTTTCAGAGGGGCTGACTTTTGAGAGCATCCCGGCACGCCGCCTTGGCATATCTGATCTCTCATCTTTCCACTGATCTTAAAGGGTGACTGCTATTTTCCGTTTCCAGGTGGGAAAAGTATGATTCAGAGAAACATTAAATTCTGTGTTCAAAGTCATTCAGCTGGTCTAACAGATACGAATGGAAAGTTTTCCCTTTGTGATATTTTGGCCAGCACCACAGAGTTGCGGACTATAGGAGCTGTGCACGTCACGTTTTAAAGGAAATGGCCACATACGGCCTTGCTCGTGTGGTCAATGTGGGCATCCCCAGAGCGGCACGTGTTCATTCATGAAAGCCCTGCTATGACGCACCAACAAGGGAACCCCTTTCCTACGGTATTCTTGCCAAAAAGGCAGAACCCCCAACTAACCACGAGACGACAGCAGAACTGAGAGGAAGCTACAACATAACTAACCAGTACTGACAAAAGCATTAATGTCATCAAAGACAAGGAAAGATGGAAGGATTCTCACAGATGGGGGGAGAAAGATATGAAACAACTAAATCCCAAGTGAAATCTTAAATTAAATCTTGGAGCAGCAAAGGCAAATTTAAGTAATATTCAAATAAGGTTCATAGTTGAGTGAATAGAGCTGAACCAAAGTTGATATCCTGGCTTTGATAACTATCATGGTTGGGTAAGATGTTAACATTACAAAGAGCTGGGTGAAGCATCTCTTTTACCATATTTGCAACTAAGTCTAAAGATATTTAAAAATAAAATATAAAAAAGTGGGAGGGGGCTGTTAGACACATTCCCATGAGATTTATTAAGTGGTGGATGAACAGACTGGCACTCACCATTTTTTCCTATGTACCACCAGCATATCTAGGAAAGCCTCCCTTTAGGCTCAGCCGGCTCATTTGCACCACTGGGTTGAGTCTTAAAGGACTGAGGCATGAGTTCCAAGTGGGATGGCACGACATATGGCTAACACGAGGTCCAGAGTCATCCGCGTTGCTCTTTGGGTTCATTTCCTGAGCACATTCATATCCTTGCTGCTTTGGCAGAAGGCTGAGTTGATTCTTGGGATCAGGCTTCTCTGGAGGCTGGCCATTTTGCAATTCGTCACCAGCTCTGGCACCAGCTCGACCAGGGTCCTGGCTTCGGGCACCAGACTTTACCAGAGAGCCTCTCCTTGGCCAATTTCCATCGCCCATGAGTAGAGGACTCAAAAAAGTCGGTGAAATTAGGCTTGGTGAAGGGACACTGCGTCTTTGAGTAATGAGGTGGGGAAACAGGGAAAATATTTTCCACTAGCTCATGTCTCACTGGATGGCAATCCGGTTTCATGACACTTATAATAAATCATGGCTTATCACTCACATGGGAACATAACAGGGCTCCAGTTAAGATTCGTTAGTGGTTGGACAGGAGGAGCAGGTACAGCTGTACATCAGGGTTTCTGGATCATCTTCCCGGCCGCTGGAGGCACTTTTTTATCGTTATATTTACTGTAGCCCTTGTTTAAAGCATAAATAAGTGGAAGGGAAGAGGACCAAATATGAATAATGAAAATAAATTTATCTTATTTATGTGTTTACGTGAGCCTCTGACAATTACTCCGTGTTGCAGTTTGCCTCCAGCATTGGTCGCTGCTGCGTTCAGAGAAGTTCCCTGCACTTCGCGTGCCTCCCTCTCTGCGCCCCCCGCCCCCTGATTGTATTTTATTTCAAGAACTGCCAGCACGCTCACATTCAAGAACGGAGTTCCCGGGCTTGTGTGTCATTCCAGTTTGAGGTTTAGGTTCGGAACCGTGTCAGTTTCTCTGCTCAGGACGGAGGCCCACCAGCAGCTGTATTGCAGCAATTCATTCAGGGTTAAGGAACAGTGGTTAGAACAAAGTGCTCGGGGCTGGGAGGGTCGGGTAGGGGGCACTGAAAAATAAAGCCTTTCATTGAGAGATGATGCATCTGGTGTGCTGTTGGGACGAGTGAAGACTTACACGAGAAAGTCCTGGCTGTCAAAGCAGGCCACCCTGGGAGGTCTGTGATAAAGACACCAAAGGCTATGGGCTCGGGGACCCTTCGCATTCTAGACGCTTCCTATGCTAGGACTGTCCTCAGAGGGGAGATCAGTAGGCTGGGGCGCCGTGGGCTCCCGTGTTTGCTCCCCGAGCCCTTCCCTGAGATGCTGATGGGGCTCCCTGGGCAAGGCCTGCCAAGCCGACGGCCTCAGACCCGGCTCCCCGCGCGCACTGCTCTCAGTGGCCTCCCGGCGATCCCCAGCAGGGTGCCGCCGTGCAGCCCGGTGGACTCACCCTGCCTGCTCCTGAACCCGGACAGAGCGAGCCGCGGAGGGGAGCGCAGCCGTCAGCGGCCCTGTCACCCGGACCCACAGAAACTTCAGGAGCTGAGGCGGAGCCCCCTGCGGCTGCGCGTGTGGCCTGCGCGATCTTATTAATAGTTCCCCGACCGGGATGGGGCCCGAGCCTCCTGCGATGGAAGCTAAGTCTTACCCACTGGACCTCCAGGCAAGTCCTTCAAGCAGCCATTTAAATCCCTCGAGAGGACTTGGAACATTCCAGATGGTTCTACAGGAAAAGGCAACTCATCTGCAGAGTTAGAGATGGGAGCGAAGATTTTCTGCGAATGAGGGGCTTTGGCAAGTCATGGCCCGCCGCGGGCCTGCACGTGAAGCTGAAAAAGGAGTCCTGCTCACGCTTCGGGGGCCTCCCCAGCCCCCTTTGCCTGGGCTGTCCTGGTTTTGGATCCCCACTCTGGGAAGCCCCTCAGTCCCAGGCAAACGGGGACGGTTGACCCCTCACCGAGGCTCTGGAAAACGCGTTCCCAGAGATGCTCGCTCACTCCAGCCTGCCTGGTCCTCACACTGCCGGCGTGCGCTCGTGTCTGACTCTGCGACCCCAGGGACTGTAGCCGCCAGGCTCCTCCGTCCATGGATTCTCCAGGCAGGAACACTAGAGTGGGCTGCCGTTTCCTTCTCCAGGGGGTCTTCCCGACCCAGGGATGGAACCCGGGTCCCCTGCACCGGCAGAGTCTTTGCACTAGCGCCACCTGAGTAAACCTACACACATATGTACATACATATATCACGCACATCCATATCCATATCCATGACTGTGTTGTAAACCTGCAAACTACATTTGAGATGCGGGGATGGGAAGACAGATGGGAAACTTGAAGCTTAGCGAGGCTGGGAAGTTTAATCAAGGCCGTTCAGCTGATCGTGTCTGACTCTGCGACCCCAGGGACTGTAGCCGCCAGGCTCCTCTGTCCATGGATTCTCCAGGCAGGAACACTAGAGTGGGCTGCCATTTCTTCTCCAGGGGGTCTTCCCGACCCAGGGATGGAACCCGGGTCCCCTGCACCGGCAGAGTCTTTGCACTAGCGCCACCTGAGTAAACCTACACACATATGTACATACATATATCACGCACATCCATATCCATATCCATGACTGTGTTGTAAACCTGCAAACTACATTTGAGATGCGGGGATGGGAAGACAGATGGGAAACTTGAAGCTTAGCGAGGCTGGGAAGTTTAATCAAGGCCGTTCAGCTGGCCAGTGGAAGATGAGCCTGAAGACTTCTGAAATCGGGCTGTCCTTTGCACCCAAGCCTCTCTCTTCCTCCACGGGGGAAAAACGGAGACCAGAGTTTCCTAAATTTCTCTCCTGTTTGGAATTGATAAAGATGCACTCTGAACTGGACTATTTCAGATCTGAATACATGAAAAGTGTGTTGATTATATATTAAAATCCTATTTCCCATATTTTCTAAATATTTAAAAGATCCCTCTTAAACATCATGACAGACATATTAAACTCATTTACCAGATTCATAAGGGCTTAATTTTTTTTTTTTTTGCAGCGTTTCAAACAATCCATCACCCAGTTTGGTTGGGGGAGATGAAAGGATAGCCACTTGAGTGCAGGAAAAATTGTTGGCAAGAAAACATGGTAAATGGTTCCCGTAAAGGTGCCCATTTGGAATGAAATGGTGACGGATGTTTAGAAACCAGTCTTGATGCAAAACTGTAATTTTTGCAAATGGTTTTGTCTGAAGATGGCATTAATATACTCAATGCGCTACTCAGAATGGAGGACGTGCTCTTAAAAAGACATTCCGTTCCCGCACACGAACGGAAGTTTTACCCTAAGTGGGATGAGAAATTACTGTAAATTGGTTTTTACTTAAAAAACGGCTTAATAACCATGACACACACGGAGCTCCAGTCCACACAATGCATCACTTAATTTCATCCCGAACCTCTGCCGGCTTAAAAACAGATATCGAAACAGGGGAATACATTCTTGACAATGCTGTTAAGGCAACTTTGTAACGATTTTTGAACAAGCTCCAACTGAGGCCTAAATGCCGACAATATTCATAAACAACTCTGTACCGGCCAATTAGGGAGACAGAGACACAGCGGCCTGTCAGGGAGATTTGCATGGCTAAGAGTCTGAGATCAGAGAGTGATGAGAGATGGCTGGGAGTGACGGGGGTGCCCAGACGGACGACTATCATTACGATATTACGGGGACTCACACCTTCCCAATTACTGGCAGGATTCATTAATTACCTCCGCATTTCCCTAATAGAATCCGTGCTCCGGCTTATCAGCGCCTTCCCTCTGTCTACCTAAACCCCCACTCAGCAGTCCATCACCTATGAAAAATTAGATGGTGCGCTCCGAGTGGCCTATTTAAAGGAAAAGACAAATGATCGTAGGAAGAGGAGGGGAAAGCGCGGTACCAGAGTCGCAAGCAGCAGACGCTGCTCTCGTTTCACTCGGGTTTGTTTCCCCTCCCCTTCCTGGAACTGCCATGAGAGGAGAGAATTGGAAGCTGCCGGGAGATACACTGTGGAGAGTGTTGGAACACAGGTGTCTCTTTTACACACATACACACATTCATTCATTCCCCTGCTTGAAATACATCAATGCCTTTTCATCATGCATAAAGTAACATCTGAACGTCCATCCACATTTAAAAATTCTAGCCTTCTCTTCTACAACCCATTAAGCCCCACCTCCTGAAGCCTTCCTTCTGCTGGTCTAACAGTCAACTCAAACCTGCCTCAGGGCCTTTGCATGTGTGGGGTTTTATTTGTATGTTTTCTGGAACATGGTTTGAGTGAGCCAAATTTGCTTTGCGGCTTGCTTTTGGATGACGCTTGAACTAAGGAAGCTTTCACATTTTAAATGGGTTAAAATGCCAATAAATAAATAGTAAGTAAATAAAAGAGAAGAAGGAGAAGTAGGAGAAGGAAGGGAAGGAAGAGGGGTTAGTGTAGCTTGGCTGGCACCTGAGTTCTAACACCAGATCTCAGGACTGGCTCCCTTTTTTTTTTTTTTAACATTCAGGCCTCCTCCCAAGGAGCTACCCAGAGACATTTTCCCTGAATGTTCACTCCAGAGCAGCCCTGTCACCTTCTGCATTCCCTTGCTTCATTTTTATCACAGCATGTGTCGCCAAGGAATGCTAATTTACTAGCTGCATTTATTAGTCGATCACAGCAGTTCTCAATCTGATGCATATTAGAATCACCTGGAGATCTATTAAAAAGTCCTGATGCCCATACCTGATCCCCAGAAAATTGGGTTTGGTTCACAGGGACTGGGACCCAGACACCGATACGACAGATATTTTTAAAGCTTCTCCCATGACTGTGAACAGACAAACTTGAGAACCATTGTCTGTCTCTTCCCATGGAATGCCGGCTCCATGAGATCAAGGATGTGGTCTTGAGGGAGAGGAAGTGCTGGGTCAGTGTTGGATGAGTGAATTAGAGAAATTCATCATATATGTACAAGGAATTGAGGGCTGCAGCAATGTGACAGTGACGTAAGGCCTCCCAGGCTGCAATCATGCATCAGAAATGGGTGACAATTCCCGGAGCCCCGTGCAGTTGCAGTAGGCTCAGCCCCGGTTAAGGATAATGGAACGTGAGTCTTCCAGGTTGTCATCTTGTTACTATCAACAGCATTATCAGTTATCAACTGCTTTTACAATTATGCACAATGAGTCTCTCTGCACAAAGATTCACCAACCACCAAACTCGCTTCCTCTTTTAAATTAAATACACTGAAAAGAGCAGAGATTTCAATCCTTCATCTGTTCACAGATGAAAAAACATTTCCAAATCGTCAGCGATCGCATTTTTTTTTTTTATTCTAAGGACGGCCAACTGTTCCCAGTGATTTCGATTACATTTCCTACCTATTATTTCATGTAATGGCATCCCTTAAATTTTAAATTAGCTTTGAAGAATAAAAATAATTGAATTCCTGCTGTTTTGTGTACATAGAGGGTGACAGGAGCTAATGTGATAATTTAAACTGTAAATGAGTCTTCACTTTGTGTTCATTAATTACAGCTATTACTGAATTACAAACCTTCTTGGTTAGGCACTGTTATGTATTCATGTAGCATGTTGAATCTCCAGCTGGTATAAAACTGTTTTATAGACTTACAAGCTGACACACCAAGCTACCACTGAAACAATTCAGTTTGAAAACAAGGGGGGCTGGGAACACGTAACCGCAAATGCTGCTTGGAATTAAAAGAACCGACACAGTGCCTCCAACTCATATCTTTGGGGATAGAGGATCTTGCACATATAATTAGAACAATTTATGCCACAGGAAAGAAAGAGAACGCTAGGCTGTTCTCCACTCTGGGTGAAAATCTATCCTATAGCATGTAATTTGTGAGACTCAAGTGTTCCTGCCCTTATCTCCTTGTTCCCTAGAAACTGAGCATCATAATTATTTATTAACTGATCCTGCTTTTAATAACAAAGCAGCAGGAAGGATGCCAGAAATCCTGCCCTTTTTTCATGACCAGAGATGGCTAGAAAGAAAAGATTCAAATAGAGGAGTCAAGGTCTAGGCCATGGTGAATTCTCGCATATTTGGTTAAGGACATTTTAAAAAATAGGGTGAGGCGCTTTGGATTGTCACGTGTTAGGAGCTTCGACATCATTTCTGACTCCAGATAGAAGGCCTGTGATGTCTGCTCTTCTGCGATTTTCCCAGGAGAGATTGTTGGAGAAATACTCAGATGGATGTGCGACCTCTGCTTGGCCAATATAACTGAGCCGGGAGGAAGCATGCAAATCCAATAGGTAAGCACTTTCGTTTCATCCCTTCTTTTTTTCTCATGTACTCTATAATTTTACTGAGCATCTGCTTTATGAGGAAAAAAGCCTAGGCCTCCTGCGGCACCAGAAGATGAACCCGCAGAGCTCTTACACCTGCCGTACATACTCGCTGCGTCCTCTGGGTACCGACCCTGACCTTCCGTTAGCGAACCACCGCTCGTACTAAGGCCAGCGGCGTGGGCGGGGCTGACCCTGCTTCCCGCTACAGCCTCCACGTGACTCGGGTCCGGCCAATCCCCTGTTCTGCTCTCCTGGCCGCAGTGATTGGTCCAGGCACGGACACCTGACCCAGGTCGGTCCAATGAAAGACGTTTGCTGGAACCCCGTCTTCCGGGGGGCTCAGCTGGAGCTTGGGAGCTACCACGTGGCGGAACTAGTGCCAGAGAACCGCGCTGCTGAAGAGCCAGTGAGGTTTAAGAGGTTAAGGCCAGATTTCCAGTGAAGGCGTTTAAACATTTAAACGCTGGTTTCAGCCTCGTCTGAATCTAGTTACACCATTGACCTTCAGAGGAGCTGATCAATTCCCTCTGGACTTAAACCGGTTTGAGTGGATTTTCTGCCAGGGGCAATCCATAGTCATGACTAACATATCCATGGTTAAAAACCAAGATATGGTTTGACGCAGCTCAGAGAACATTCTGAGGATACCCAGAGGCAGGGCGACTTCTTTTCTATCTTGGGCAAAGAAAGAGGATCCAGGGAGACTTTCTGGAGGAGGTGGTGGTATTTCAGTAACTCTTTGAAATGAAGGAAGACTTTCTACCGTAGGAGACAAAGAAGAGAAAGGAAGCAAGAAGGTGGAATCCAAGGAAAGTGTAAGGCTTGCAGGAGGCTCGCAGAGTTTCTGGGACACACTACCTGAAGGGAGGGAAACCCAACTGAAATGAAACACGGGGCCAGACCCTCTGCGTCTTTCCTCCAGTGGAGGCATAGTCGGTGTCAAGCATAGAAGCACAGAGACACCACTGGGTAGCTGTGTCCTAGCCAGGGAGGTCCAGAAGCTTCTGGCCTCAGTTTGGTGAATTTTACCTTTATGATGGCTTGGAAGGGTTGAGGGGACTAGGGTTCTTTCGTAGAAGTGAAAGAGAAAAAGGATGTTACCTCCCACAGTTGGTTATGGGTGAGGATTCCATAGGCTCAGTCTCCCAGAGATTCTCCCACGGGAGGAGTGCCAGGCTTACTCATCAGGGCTCTGGCTGTGTAGGCCTAGGTCTGCACAGGGATCCTAGCGGTGTCCATGGAGTGGTTCTCTTTGGCCAGCACCAGTGTTAACCACTTCAACAGCAATGGCAACAATAATAACTGTAGTAAACCATAACTGAAAGCTTACTAAATTCCAGATATGGCACTAAGTTTAATAACAATAACAGCACATTATCAGCCATTGTTATGACTGAAAACAAAAGTTATCGGAGAGTTCAGTATGTGCCAGGTGCTCTGCTGAGTGCTTTTCTCGCATGATCTTGATAGACTTTCACAGCCGCCCTGTGAGGTAGGGAGTTTTACCACACCCATTTTACAGATGAGAAAACTGAGTCTCTGGGAGATGAAAGTGAAAGTCGCTCAGTCATGTCTGACCCTTTGCGCCCTGTGGACTGTACAAAGCAGAATACTGGAGTGGGTAGCTGCTCCCTTCTCCAGGGCTTCTTCCCAAGTCAGGGTTTGAACCCAGGTCTCCTGCATTGCAGATGGATTATTTACCATATGAGCCACAAAGGAAGCCCAAGTTACTGGAGTGGGTACCCTCTCCCTTCTCTAGCGGATCTTCCCAACCCAGGAATCGAACTGGGGTCTTCTGCATTGTGGAAGGATTCTTTACCCACTGAGCGACCTGGGAAGCGCCTGAGAGACACAGTGACTCATCCAAACGTCAACAAGCAGGATAGCAGGGCTCGGATCTTAGGAAAATATGATTCTCAGATAAATGCTCTTTGCTACCGTGATACAATGCCTCTCCTTGTTTTGTTTCTCCATATGCATCCTTTAACAAAATTATACATGTTTTGGCTGCCCTGGGTCTGCATGTGAGCTTTCTCTAGTTGTGGCAAGCCACGTCTGCTCTCTGGTTGTGGTGAGTGGGCCTCTCGTTGCACTGGCTTCTCTTGTTTCAGGGCACGGGCTTTAGAGCGAGCAGGCTCAGTACTTGTGGCACACAGGCTTAGTTGCTCCGAGGCATGTGGGATCTTCCCAGACCAGGGATTGAACCTGTGTCGCCTGCACTGGGAGGTGGATTCTTACCCACCGGACCACAAGGGAAGTCACCGTACGCATCATTTTTCACTTGGAACGGAGGAAGATGGGGGGAAAGGGCATCATAGCATGCTCTGCACCATTTCCTTCGGCGAGATCCTTACCGCTTTCTCTGCCATAAGGGTCCCGCTTGGCCTTGCTTTGCATCTACCAGTATCTTGTGAGAGAATCTCACACAGAGCCTGGCACAAAGGAAGTACTCAGAAACAGTTGGTCAAACTGAGCTGTACTGAATTAAAATGGTTCCTTATCAGAGTTTTTAAAGCGCCAGTATAGTCTCCAAACCAACAAGGAAATCCCAGAAAGGAGTGGATTTCTCATTCAGAAAGCTTCCTGTCCTGTGGTTTGGGAATATCACATATCCTGGACTTTCTGAGTTCTGTTTCCTTTCTTTTACATCCATGGGCATTCAGAAACACTGTGTGACAAGAAAGAACACGGTCTCCCTTGTCAGCTTGGAGGGCTGTTGGGTTTAGTTTTGGAAGACGTGTCTGCACGAACACGCTTCAGAAGCAGAGAGGGCCCCCGGCATGCCCTCGGTCCTGCGTCTGTGAGCCTGCCTGCTCTCAGCTCGGCCAAAGCACGGCCAGCAGCTGAAGCCCATAGTGCCGGGCAGGTGGTCCCAGGTCTGGCAGCGATCACTGAGGAACCTCCAAAATGCCCGCAACCTCCAAATAGGTCTCACTGGGTATAACGGTTTCGGCTTGCTTTGCGGAGGTCCACATTTCCCGAGTTCAGTTTGTGTCTCTGCTTTTGTTGTAGCTGGGAGCCCAGCACTGATCTTAATAACCACTATTTATGGCAACCAAGTCCAATAGCTCTTAAGGGACAACTCAAGTGTCTCTCTTGACCAAATCTGGCCCTCATGAAACCCGTCTTCCTTGTTGTTCTTCCAAAACCTACTTCCAGCACCATGTGTCTTAGCATTTACTCTGTTTTGTCCTGCAGTGCTGGTGAACCACCTCCTATGAGAGCGAGTTAAACTTGACTCCCCTGGTGTATTGTTAGCACTTTAAAGGTGAAGGTGGTGGCCTTTGGGGCTCCTCAGGCTTGGTTCAAACCCAGACCTGCCACTTCGCAACTCAGCGAGCTTCAGTGAGCCATTTTGCCTCTCGAGATTTGATTTCCTCTTTGGCTAAATGTGAACAATAACACTTATGTCACTGTGATGATTGCATGAGGTGGTGTATGGGAAGCAGTCCGTGTTCAGGTCATTGCGGTGGGGCCGGTGACGGAAGTAATGCTGCTTGTTTATATTCCCTTGGCCACTCGGGGTCTCAGCCGTGGCCTTCAGAATCTTCAGTTGCGGCATGGGAGCTCTTAGCTGAGGCATGTGGGAGCTAGTTCCTTGACCAGGGATCGAACCCAGGCCTCCTGTATTGGAAGCATGGAGTCTTAGCTAGTGAACCCCCAGGGAAGTCCCTATAACATTGTTTATATATTCCACTGAACTCAGGGCATTTGTGGTCAACAGTATTTCCTTAGTCCACATTTGGTGATTAATTAACATTAATTCAGAATGGAAAAAAGATCTCTGGCCCATTGCTGCTTAAGAAGGGGAGGAAAGGAGAAGAGGAGAGGCAGAGTACCTTTGCCCCCAGGATGGTCCTCAGGACAGACGCTGGTCATCTACTCAGTGTCCATTTCCCTCCTCTTCCTGCTGATGAGAGTCCGGCTTTCTTCTCTGTGGCCACATGCCCGGCTAACACGAGGCAGCATTGTGCTTCCGTGAGGGACATAAAGGCATGAAGCTCTGGCTGAGGAAGCTCTTGTGGACTTTCTGCTGGGTCTCTGGGAAAGACTTGCCGCTCCAGAGAGGAGGGGACCCGGGCGATCAGTACAGTCATTCCACTCCTTGCCCCACCTGTCTCACACCAGCAGCCATCCTGCAGCTGTGAGACAACTGAGCGACTCACAGACACCTTCTAACACCGTTGCCCGTTGGCACAACGCCATAGGCACCTGCTTCTGGGTGCCATGATGGTGAGACGGGAAAGCCTCCAGTTACTTAAATCACTCTACATAAAAATTGTGTTTTATTTGCCGCCTAAAGCATTTCTAACTTACAACATTCCTCTTTTCTTTGACAGCGAAAAACGTCTGGAAGCCCAATTGAAAAACGAATTCTCTAGTTTGCTGTGAATAATATTCAGAAATAGCAGTTACAGCCTGCCTCTGCTAATGCAGTGAGTGAAGTGAAAGTCGCTCAGTCGTGTCTTACTTTTTGTGACCCTGTGGACTGTCCATGGAATTCTCCAGGCCAGAATACTGGAGTGGGTAGCTGTTCTCTTCTCCAGGGGATCTTTCCAACCCAGGGATCAAATCCAGGTCTCCCGCATTGCAGGTGGATTCTTTACTAGCTGAGCCTCAATGGAAACCAAAGGATACTGGAGTGGGTAGCCTATCCCTTCTCCAGTGGATCTTCCTGACCAGGAATCGAACTGGGGTCTGCACATAAACCCATGGCAATAATGATGAATAATAATAGTGATATGAGTTAAGTGGTGATGCTGGCTCAGATGTGGCATGTCACTTGGAACACTCTTGAGAGTCCCTTGGACTGCAAGGAGATCAAACCAGTCAATCCTAAAGGAAATCAGCCCTGAATATTCATTGGAAGGACTGATGCTGAAGCTCCAAAACTTTGGCCACCTGATGCAAAGAGTCGCTTCGTTGGAAAATACCCTGGGAAAGATAGAAAGCAGAAGAAGGGGGCATCTCAGGATAAGGTGGTTGGATGATATCACCGACTCAGTGGACGAGAGTTTGATCAAACTCTGGGAGATGGTGAAGGACAGGGGAGCCTGACCTGCTGTAATCCGTAGGGTCGCAAAGAGTTGGACATGACTGAGTGACTGAACAACTTGGAACATAGTGGGCATTAAGAGAATTATTTTATTGTATTATTATTGTTTTTTTGCTGAATTTCCCAGCTTGCAGGATCTTAGTTCCCCATCCAGGGATTGAACCTGGGTCTTTGGAGTGAAAGCAGCGTCCTCACCACTGGACCACCAGGGAATTTCCAAGAAAAATATTTTAAGTTATAACATGAAAGGGGGTTTCTCTCTTAGTTCAGTCTGTAAAGAATCTGCCTGCAAGCAGGAGACCTGGGTTCCATTCCTGGGTCGGGAAGATCTCCTGGAGAAGGAAGTAGCAAGAAGCCATTCCAGTATTCCTGCCTGGGGAATCCCATGGACAGATGAGCCTGGGGGGCTACAGTCCATGGGGTCGCAAGAGTCAGACACGACTGAGCGACTAAACCACCACCTCCATGGCATGAAAGCGTAAGTGACAGATTGCACACTCTATCCACAGCTCCGCCAAATTACTTACTATCTTCCTTTCCCCAACACACATTTAACAAAATTTTTTTACCTTTTTCTGTAAATGGGAATGATAATAATTCCTACGTCACAGCACTGGTGTAAATATTAAACGAGTTGCGACGTGTAAACAGCTGTCACACAGCAGATTATGGATCATCGTTATTGCCGTGTGCTGTGCTTTCCTGTATTGTTTTCATGAGATTAACACACGGACGAAGCCTGGGTGATTCTGCTCCAACCTAGTCCGTGTTCTGGGTGTCAGTGATCCTCATTTGTAAACTGTGAATTTGATGCCAAACTGGCGTTTCCTAAACTTCTTTTTTTTTTTTGGCAGCATCACGATCACCTGTATTCTATCTACTATTTGTTTTAACCTAATATTTTTCTTTAATTCGGCTCGCTTTTTTCTCTCTTAGCTTTTACCCCAGGCAATGGTGTCTACGGGATTATAGATACACTTTTGCCGTTTAGTCACTCAGTTGTGTCTGACTCTTTGAAACCCCATGGGCTACAGCACGCCAGGCTTCCCTGTCCTTCACTATGTCCCAGGGTTTTCTCAAACTCATGTTGACTGAGTTGGTGATGCCATTCGACCATCTCAGCCTCTGTCACCCCCTTCCCCTCTTGTCCTCAATCTTTCCCAGCATCAGAGTCTTTCCCAATGAGGCGCCTCTTCACATCAGGTGGCCAAAGGATTGGAGCTTCCAGTTTGGCGTCATTCTTCAAGGCTGATTTCCTTGAGAATTGACTGGTTGGATCTCCTTGCTGTCCAACAGGCTCTCAAGAGTCTTCTCAGCACCACAGTTTGGAAGCATCAGTTCTCTGGTGCTCAGCCTTTTTTGTGGTCCAACTCTCACATCCATACATGACCACTGGAAAAACCATAGCTTTGACTAGATGGACATTTGTTGGCAAAATAACACCTCTGCTTTTTAATACCCTGTCTAGGTTTGTCATGGATACATGTCAGTCCTCAACTGGGGATGGCTTTGACCGCCAGAGAGCCTTTGGAAATGTCTGGAGCCATGTTGGGGAGTGAGGGGACTAACGTCTAGTAGGTAGAAGCCAGGGATGCTGCTTAATATCCTACAGTGCGTAGAATGGTCCTCACAGCAGAGGGTGATCCGGGTTATGAAGTCTACAGTGATGAAGCTGGGAAGACCTGACACTGACACACATTTGAATATGCTTTAAAGCAAATATATAGCCATTCCCCTCCCTACAAAGTGAAAAAGTGAAAGTCGCTCGGTCGTGTCCGATTCTTTGCAACCCCATGGACTATACAGTCCATGAATTCTCCAGCCCAGAATACTGGAGTGGGCAGCCTTTCCCTTCTCCAGGGGATCTTCCCAACCCAGGGATCGAACTGGGGTCTCTTGCGTTGCAGGTGGAGTCTTTACTGAGCTATCAGGGAAGCCCCCCCAAGTGCTGTGTAAATCACTGTGTGACCACTGGGTGTGTTCAGGGGTAAGTGTGCTAATGCTGGTGAGCTCAAGTCCCGATGAGCTTAAGTCCCTTCCTCCTCTGAACTCGGTGAAGTCAAAGTGGAGACTGGAGGTTGGCTCCCTTGTTACTTAGAGCTAGGGAAGGCATTTCTTCAAAAACCCTACCTCACCTCTGGGAAGAAAACAGTCCTCATTTCCAAGGAGCTGTGTTTACCTGTAGAAAGTCTGACTTTCCAGAAACCTTGAGACACATCCACCTGGAGCACTGTGGCCCCCACTGGCTGGTCACCCAAAGCACCCACTGATAAAGAGACCTCTCGCTTCCCGGAGGAGCAGTAATTCTCCACATTCCCGCACCCTGACTTGTGAACCGTTCACACACACAGGCCTGACTCCCAGAAGCACCGCAGGGTGAAGATCCCGATTTCCCTTCTGTCTCTAAGATTCAGAAGATTTCAGGGTGGGCCTTCGCTGGTGGTCCAGTGGTTGAGAATCTGCTTGCCAGGGCAGGGCATGTCGGCTTGACCCTTGGTCTGGGAAGATTGCACAGGCTGTGGGGCAACTAAGCCTGAGCACTGCAGACACCGAAGGCTGCAGGTTCCAGAGCCCGTGCTCCGCCACCGGAGACACTGCCACAGCAAGAAGCCTGCGCACGGCAACAGAGACCCGACGCAGCCGAAATAAAAGTTATGAAAAAGAGAAAATTCCAGCATAATGCCAGTGAGTTCATCGGCCGCCCTCAGCCTTCAGCTTCCGCGGGGAATGGATGATGTGCAGTCACTTGCAGCTCATCCGGAGTCCGGAGACCACAGCTGAAAACTGCCCGGGGAGTTCCTCAACCAGGACTTTCCTAGACGGGAGCCATTTAAGCCTGAAGGCGCGAAGCTGCACCGAGGAAGACGGGAACCAGAGCCGGAAAAGTGGCTGAGAATCAGTGCCCTGTGTTTCGACACGGACCACGGTCGTGACCCAGGATGCCTGGCCGGCACTTTACATGCGCAACTCAGACTTCACTCTCAGCATGACTGGGAGAGATCCTTGGGGAAGGAGCCGTCCTCCGCATTAACCCATGAGAAGACTGGCTTTGGGGAAGGGCCCTAAAGCAAATTCTACAGCCCGGCTTCCTCCCACTTTGCTGACTTTCCACTTGACTCTGGGCCAGCCTGACAGACCCCCCTTCTCTGTGTGATGTGCCCGGAGGCTTCCCATTCCTGAGACTGGTGCTGGGAATGATGGAGACGGAGTCACTCGGAAGTAGAGACATTAATTGGTGCAGCTTAGACAAGGCTGGTACACAGGCTTACACAGCCTGATGACTTGCATGAATGAGAGGATTTCTGGACGGTCGCGGCATCTCAGACCCCTGGACCTCTGTATGTACACTGTCACAGCCTCCCCTCCTTGTTGAGGTCCTCAGTATAAGCAATTTTTGCTTAATTGGGCGTCTGTGCTGAGTCAGGTGTCTAGGCCTTCCATCTCTCCATTAATACGTGTGGAATTCTTCGGAGTCATATGGTAGCTGGGATTCCCTGGAGAAGACCGTGGCTGCCTTAGGGACAGGTGGGGGGAGGTGGTATCAGGGGCATTGCTGGGAGGTGACCTTCTGGGGTGACTGCTAGAGCTGTTCAATGCAGACATGCAACATAAACAACCCTCGTTCAAACTTGGCTGTTTGTCAACTCGGTTTTGGATTCGGAAGCCTGCATCATCGGGAGGCCCTTAGCTTCCTACCCAACCGCTGTTGGCTTGTCACTTTCTCTGAAATGGAAGGGGACTCCTCCTCTACGCACACCGCTCACACACGCTCAAGACCAGCTTCCCTGGTGTTTCCGTAGACCAGACCAGGATGGGGTGCGGGTCTGGCAGGCAACCCAGGAGGGCAGGAGGGACTGCAATCACACCTCGCATCTCTTCACAAAGGTTTGCTTCTCTTCCCGAGGATGATCCGCCAGTCTGTAATCAAGGGTTAATTTCACAGCTCACTGCTTCATCCGGCATAATATCCATTCAGACTAATTAAATCTGTCTAATAATGTGAGTGTCTTTGTCTTTGTTCTTCCCCTTCTTTGTTTTACACCCTTCACATCTCATCTCCAGAACCACACGCCATCACACTCTACTTGACAAGCAGAATCCATCCCTAAAATTAAAACATTCCTGACCTATCTGCAATGACAAGGCAGGCGAGCTTCACGGCGCTCCGGCCCATGAAGGCAGCTGACACATTTGTTTTTAATTTCAAAAGAGTAGAAAGTGAAGATCTGACCCCGTCAATCAAGCCCCGTGACAAGTTTAATCATTGGTGCCCCACAAAAATCACAGCTAAATAGGAATGCAAATACTGTATCACAGGGCTCTTATAAATGCTAATCAAGGAGAAGTAATCAACTGACAATTTCACTGATCTCTTTTCTGAGAAGTCACTCAAGGCTCTGTCTCTGGGCCACAAAGAAAAGAGAAAAAGACAAAAGAGGTGGATGAGCTTCCCCCAACCTTCCTTTTATTTTTCCTTCCAGGACATTTCTTTTTAAAGAGAGAATTGGCTCTTTTGATCCATCGTGGGACTTGAAAGCAAAGAACTTACGCAGTTATATGTCAAGTGTACTTTATTATCAGTCCCCAGGCCGGGCAGAAAACGCACCGAAACTTCCGCTAAAATAAAAATCATCATTTGTCTTTGTCATTAATCTCTTCTCAAATTCTCTTATATCTAAAAAGTGATTGACCTTCTCTGTGAGAGAAGGAGGGAGAAAAAAGTTTTATACATAGCTGAAAATCTGAAAATTGTGATCACGGTAACTTAAAAAAAAAAAGAAGTAGAAAAAAATCCCTTTTAGAAACTTAATCTGGAGTTGATAAAGAATTTATAACCTCCAAGAAGTTATCAAATAAGCCTCTCTCCTCTTGATTCCGGTGCTTGTCCGTGCTTAGAGACAGGGGTTGTGGGCATATTTTTTGAGACCTTCCTTTCACACGGGAACTGAGAGCTTTGTATTTTATACAGCTCAGAAACCAAGGATTTTTTCTTTCTTCTTCTCTATTTTATTTTTCAACCAGGAGGTCCTTAAAATATCTGTTCATTGGTTACTTTCTACTGTGTGTGTGCTCAGTTGCTCAGCTGTGTCTGACTCTGTGTGACCCCGTGGACTGTAGCCCACCAGGCTTCTCCATCCATGGGACTCTCCAGGCAGGAAGACTGGAGTGGTTGCCATTTCCTTCTCCAAGGGAGCTTCCCTTGGGGATCCAACCCAGGTCTCCTCATTGGCAGGTGGATTCATGACCACTGGGCCACCTGGGAAGCCCTACTTTCTATTATAAACTCCTGTTTTAGGGAATCACAGCAGGAAAGGAAAAAAGCCAGCACTGAGTCCCTCCAAATTTGTCCCATAATGTTTATTCAATCCTCTAAAGACGGAATACTCCAGAAACTCATGTGTAGCAAGATTCTTTCCTGTAGTGCCACCAAACCTAGTCCTAAATGTCCAGGATGGTCTCCTTCATCTTAAAGATGGAAAAGTGGGAATTTATGGGATTTTGGGGAGATGATGAGATGTCCCTCTTCTGTCATGTTCCATGTAAGAGGTGGACAGGCCAAACCCCACTGCTGCCTGTCCACCTGTGGCTCAGGAGCAAAGATTTTTTTTCCATTTTTAAATGGTTGAGGATGAATGAAAAGAATATTTCTTGATTTAAGAATTACATGAAATTCAGATTTCAGATTCCATAAATAAGGTGTTAGCAGAACACGGCTCATCATTTACATGCTATCTATGCCCATATTACATGCTGCAAAATCGAACAGCTGCAACAGAGGTTGTATGACCTGCAGAACTGAAAATATTTACTGCTCATTATCGAAAACATTTGCTGATCCCTGATTTATATCATCATGGGAAGTTTGCTGGATCTTAGCTGTGCCTCAGTTCCCAAGCCATGGAAATTCTTTTTTATTGACAAAAAACTGTGTATAATATTTATTCTTATTTATCTGGCTGTGCCAGGTTTTCATTGGTGGTCCAGCAGCTAAGACTCTGCACTCCCAATGCCTGGGGTTCGATCCCGGTTCAGGGAACTAGAGCCCATATGCCACAACTAAAGACCCCGCTCGCCAAAATTAAAAATGCGGTACATCACAACGAAGCCCCAGGAAAGCCAAACAGAAACGGTTTAAAGCCCTGGATATATTTTAAACGTGAGATGTGGTGATTTCACGTGTGTGTTCACTGTGAACTGATGATCACAATCAGGTTAATTAACACGCCCCTCACACAGCTGCGTGTGTAGCAAGAATGCTTACGACCTGTTCTTCCAGCAGATTGCAAGTCTGCCGCACGGCACTATCCCCGGTAGATCACTGTGCTGTGTGCTGGCTCCCCAGAACGTGATCACGCTGTCACTGTGCGCTGGCCTGCTGTGCCCGGCGTCTCCTCGCCTCCCACGCCCTCAGCCCCTGAGAGCCCCCCTCTGCTCTCTGGCTTTTTTGTTGTCTTTTAGATTCCACACAGAAGTGAGATCCCGCAGAATCTGTCTTTCTCCTCTGGCTCCCTTCACTCAGCAGACTGTCCTTCAGGCGCATCCACGTTGCTGCAAACAGCAGGATTGCCTTCTTTCTCATGGAAAGATGTTTTGTCGTGCAGACGTTTTAAATAGATGGTCACTGGTGAAGATGCTCCGGTTTTGCAGATGTACATTTTTAGCTTGCTGGAGAAGGACAAGCTTTCTTCCAGTGAGATGAGCGCCTCATTCACCTGGAGCCAGACCAGGCGCTTGTCCAGCTTTCACGGGCCCCGTCTGCTGCCTGGGGTCTGAGCACAGGCTGCTTCTCGAAGGGAGAAGGGCTGGCAGCTGCCCACTGTGGGTCAGCCGCGAGCCGCTCACAGCTCCTCTCCTAGTGAGACTGCTGCAAGTTAAGATCTAGTTCATTTTGGAATAATAACGGGGCTCCCAAAATAGAACACTGTTAACAACACAAAGGGAATACTGCTCTATATTTCTATTCTGCCGGATAGTCTCTGAAGCTCAATGTGATGGGTAACACCGAGCTGGGAATTAAAGAGGTTGGTTAATTTGTTGCCCCAACAATACTTGGGCAGGAGATCATAAAAGGGGATATTCCTCTCTGATGGACATGCCCGGGTATTTAATATATCTTCACACATACCCCGACCTACATTTTTTTACATATTTAAATAATGGTTATCCAGAACATTCTCTTAATATTTCCCAGGGGAGCTTTTAATTCTTATTTCATAGCTAAACTGATTTTCCTTTGGTTAGAGTCATGGTTCTCAACCGGGGACGATGTGCCTCCCACTAGGGGAAGGAGAGGGAGTCCTGGAGTACGAGCTGGGTGCTGGGATACACTTGGCGATCCCGGGAGACATTTTTGGTTGTCAGGATGCAGGGAGGGTGCAGGGCTACTGGCATCTAAGGGGTGAAAGCCAGGGATGCTGTGAAAATCCTGCCCACGTGCGCCAGGACGCTCCACATCGGAGACGCGTGGCCCCAAATGTCAACACTGTTGAGGTTTATGAATCTTGTGTTGCTGTTCAGCCGCTAAGCCTTGTGCAGCCCTTTGTAGCCTCATGGACTACAGCACGCCAGGCTCCCTTGTCCTTCACTCTCTCCTGGGGTTTGCTCAAACTCGTGTCTGTGGAGTCAGTGATGCTGTCTAACCGTCTCATCCTCTGCTGCCCCCTTCTCCTTTTGCCTTCAGTCTTTCCCAGCATCAGGGCTTTTTTCCAATGAGTCAGCTCTTATGAACCCTAAGGGAAGTAAAATGGTGCCAGATAGTTATTGACTCTGGTGCTGGATAAACCTGGATTAAACCGAGGTGGCTCAGCCTTGCCCGTCCTGCCCTTGGATTGGATAGCTGGTCACCGTGGGATGGGGGCTGTCTTGTGTATCGTGTGGGGTACAGCTGCACCCCAGCCTCTTCCCAGATGCCAGCAGTGCCGCCGGCCCCAGTCACGACCACCCGGCAGGTCTCCAGGTAACGCAAACGTCCTCTGGTGCACAAACTCGCTCTGGCTGAGCATCGCTGGCTTAAGACAAGAACTGGTTACTTGGCAGCTTGGTGTTTTGGACCAGTTTCAGATGGTCTCAAAGTGTCAGTTGCCTAACTGGCCAAATGAGGAAGAACCAATGGACCTTTTAATGTTGGAGTGTGGCTGAAGCGGAGGAATGAGGTGACACATGGAGTTCTCAGGATGGCTGCAGGCGTGGCAGGTGTCCCTGAGGCGCCCCTGCGGGAAAGCTCCGGGGCTGAGATTCAAGCACACCAGGGTCCATGCACCTCTCATGAGGAGGCGGCTCAAGGCAGGTGTCTGACCTGGCTGCGTGTCTCCCTCTGCGAGCCCTTGGCTAAACCACTGCACCCTTTTCAAGACTCTTTTTTCTCATCTGTAAAATGGGGCTAAGAATGCGGCCAGGAGTTAATAGGTAATGCCCTTCAGAGCTGGCTCAAATCAGGGACTTAAATTTCTGCTGGTAGGTGTAGGCATGTTCCTTGTGTTCTTAACACTGCGTTACATTGCTCCTCAAGTCCTGACTGTAAAGTGAAGGAGACAGTATTTTGAACTAAACATGAGTAGGTTCAGGGGTGATTAAAATAAGTACGGGCTTCCCAGGTGGCTCAGCGGCAAAACAATCTGCCTGCCAGTGCAGGAGGCCCGGGTTCAGTCCCTGGGTCGGGAAGATCCCCTGGAGAAGGAAATGGCGACCCCCTTCAGTGTTCTTGCCTGGGGAATCCCATGGACAGGGGAGCCTGGCGGGCTACATACAGTGCCCGGGGTCATCGAGGGTAGGACACGACAGAGCGACTGAATACTGAACTGAACTGAACAAGAAATATATCTTACAAGCCAGTAAAGACGGTTTGTTCCTGCCCTCTGCCAG
The DNA here is from genome assembly GCA_006408695.1 of Aepyceros melampus. Taxonomy (NCBI): domain Eukaryota; kingdom Metazoa; phylum Chordata; class Mammalia; order Artiodactyla; family Bovidae; genus Aepyceros; species Aepyceros melampus. The sequence continues at coordinate 234,263 of SJXQ01003954.1, read as the reverse complement.
CAGGGCCTCCTGTTCTTAGACACCAGATCTTTATGAGGAAAGCCTAGCCTTTGCAAACGAATCCTATGCAGGTGGGAAGCGAGGAGGCCTGATCCCTGGGTGTGTGCCGTGTGTATGCGGTTGGTGCGGACGCTGTGTGTGCGGCTGTGGAAGCCAGTTCATTCCAACTCAGGGGCCACGTGGGGCTGGGGAGCTGTACGTAGGTGTTCATTTGTGTCTGGATCTGCCGGGGCTGGTCCTGAAGCTTGCAGTCCCCTTCTTGGGAAGGTGTTGAGGAGGCACAAACTCCTAGGCAGGTTTTCTTTTCGTCTGATCTCTAAGCGGCCACCCGTTGTTTGCTTTTAAAAGCACTCGGATTTGGTAGGGGTCCTCTGTGCGCTCCTGCTATGAGTTGGTCCAAAATGCCACCAGAGAGACGAGCAGCGCTTTGGGACATGTCTGTTCCGTTTGGTCCCCAAAGCGGTCCACTGGAAGGAAAGTCTGGGTCGCTGACTCCCCAGGGGAGCCTCAGCATCCACCCGCTTTTTCTCCTCTGCCCCCCTCTGCTTGGGTTGACCGCGTGGCTCCTGAAGAGGAGGCGGCAGCCTTGTTCCCGCTCCGTGTCCTGCTGGGTCTGGCCCGGCGTCTGCAGTTAGCAAGAGGCACTCAGTGAGTGTTGGCTGAAGATCCTGTGCGGGACCGCGAGTCAAGAGACCTGCGCATTGTGGAGAGAGGGCCCTAAGCTTAAGCCACAGGTCGAGGTTGGCTCCCAGGGAGACAAAGCTCTGCGGAATGCCAACAGGTGCTGCATGGAAGAGACGGTCGTGCAGTTGCAGAGGCTGGCGGCGGGCGGAACCAAGCTCCACTTGGCCCCTCGGCCAGTCTGTCTGTCCTTATGCTAACGGGCACCACAAACTCCAGACACCGGGTGTGTGGGATTTGCAAAGCCTGTCGGACCCCACAGGCTTTTCCTGAGGAGCCTCTTGTGGGCTTGGTGCTCCCAGGAGCACAGTCAGGGAAATTTTCCTGAGTGGGCCGGCTCGACTCCGGGCCTTCTGTTTCTCTCCCTGTTTTCCGCGCCTGGAATCTTCTCGCCCAACCTCCCCCCTGGCCCACCCTCGCCCACGCCCCTTCTCAGCCAGGCTTCCTCTGACGCCGCGTCATTCTGAGCGTCTTCCTGCACCTATACGTCTCCTCCGCCCTTCCTGCGGACACAGACCCTGGATTCTCCCTGTGTGGTCCTGTTACACGTTTGACTCTCTGGGTTTCCTTCCGCTGCAGAGGGTGAGCTGCTTGAGGCAGAATTTACGTCCATCGCGGCTCCCCTGGCGGCCCAGGCGGTCAAGAGTCTGCCTGCAATGCCTGGGTTCGATCCCTGGGTTGGGAAGATCCTCTAGAGAAGGAAATGGCAACCCACTCCATCTTCTTGCCTGGGGAATTCCATGGATGAGCCTGGTGGGCTACAGTTCTTGGAGTCACAAAGAGTCGGACACGACTAAGTGACTAACTTTTAAACTTTTTATGTCCATCTTATGTGCTTCTCTACAGAGCAGTGCCAGGCACTGGGGAAGGGGGCTGTAATACATAAATGCCAGCAAACTCCATGAATGAATTTGCGAATCCCTGCTTTACACGTGGGGCACAGGCGCAGAGAGGGTGGAGTGACCGCATATGGCCCCAGCATGACTGCCTCAGCCACTGGGCTCAGCAGGGGGGCGTTAGGACACCAGCCGAGCACTGCCCTTGAGCGCTGGGACAGGGCGCCTCCGACAAGCAGCAGCTGCTCTCTCTCTGAAATGCTCCTCCTGCCCCAGCAGCTACTCATGTCGCTCATGTTTGTGGGTAGTGAAGGCAGGTTTCTGTCCACCCACTGATACACTTATTCCCCCTGGGGTGAGAACCATGACACATAACAGCATTTTTTATGGATTTCCCACAGCAGAGGGGACCAGTGATAAGAGCCCAGCATTTGGGCTCAAGAAGGCTGAGTGCCGAAGAACTGATGCTTTTGAACTCTGGTGCTAGACAAGGCTCTAGAGAGACCCTGGGACTGCAAGGAGACCAAACTAGTCCACCCTAGAGGAAATCAACCCTGAATTCTCATTGGAAGGACTGATGCTGAAGCTCCAATACTGTGGCCACCTGATGCAAAAAACTGACTCATTGTGAAAGACCCTGATGCTGGGAAAGATTGAAGGCAGGAGGAGAAGGGGATGACAGAGGGTGAGATGGTTGGATGGCATCACCGACTCAATGGACATGAACTTGGGCCAACTCTGGGAGGTGGTGAAGGACAGAGAGGCTCAGTGTGCTGCGGTCCCTGGGGTCTCAGAGAGTTGGACATGACTTGGTGACAACAACAACTAGCTTTGCTCCTTACAAAGTGGGTAGATGTGGGCTTGCTGTTGAGCATCTCTAAGCCTCTCTCTTCTCACCCAGAAAATGGATCCTGCCCTTAGGGCCGCTGTGAAGATTGAATATTTATGAAAATAATTTAGCACAGTGCTTAGCACACAGTAGAAACTCAATGCATGTTGGATGTTATTGTTATTACTAGCATATACCTCTCTCTCATTATCATAACAACTGTCCAAAGTAGAACTTTTCATTTTGGAGAGAAAGAAACAAAGGCCCAAAGAGCTTATGTGGTTTCCTCAAGGTCTGGCAGCCTGTAAGGGCAGCCCAGACTTGCGTTACATCTATGGGACCCCAGAGTCCACCCTCTCACCTGCAGCGTATCTCAGGAGGCTGGTCACAAGTAGAACAAAACAGCCTAGTTCATAAAGGTGCCAGAAGCCCCAGGCCATCGATTTTTCCCTCCTGGCTTCCACTAGCAACTAGGTACAGCTTTTCCACCTGTCTGGATTTTTCTCATGTTATAAGTCACCTCTGGGATTTGGTTTATTGTAGGAAGTAGCTCAACCTTTGGGAGAAAGAAAGCAGCTGACTGGAGGTGCTGGAGGAGAGAGGGAGGTGAGCCCAGGCATTTCTACTCTGATCTAGTGGAAGTGATCAGAGGACTCCCCACTCAGATGAATATCCTCTGAGCCATCCTAGCCTCCCTGACTCCCTTCCAGCCTGCCTCATTGCTGGGACTTGTGGGGACTGAGCTGGTGGTGGGGAGAAGACTTCAGGTTCCGGTTAATCTCCTGGACAACCTAGGTCTGGCATTGACTAGTCCCCGGAAATCTGCCTGAGAGCCTGAGGCAGAGTCAGGCTGATTGACAGGGCTCTTTCTTTTCTTTTTTAAAATGTACTAGCTACACTGCACAGCATGGGGGATCTTAGTTCCCTGACTAGAGACTGAACCTGTGCCCTCCACTGGAAGCATGGAGTCTTAGCCACTGGGCCAATGGGGAAGTCCCAACAGGGCTGTTTCATGAAGCTGCTGAGGGACCGAAGGACCACTCAGAGGCTCCTCCCATCACGTCAGAAGGATGGGAACACGGAGGGGACGTCAGGAGAGAGGCCTCGCCACACCCATCCCAGAACACAAACTCCGAGGGGTTAACACAGTGAAACCACGCGTTCTGCCCACAGCTCTCAGTGGTTCTGCTCCTTAGCGGTAGTTAGGCCTGTTTAAATGCCTCCTCCACAGGGAGGTCTTTCCTTACCATCCTAGCTGAGGGCAAACCTACTCTTTCTTTCTCCAGGTTTATTGAGACATAACTGACCTATGACTCATTTTTTAAGATTTATTATTTGGCTGCCTTGGTCTTAGTCATGGTGCAAGGACTTAAGTTTCCCTGAAGCATGGGGATCTTTGTTCCCTGACGAGGGATCGAACTCTCAACCCTGCACTGCAAGACAGATTTGTAACCACTGGACCATAGGAGAAGCCCCCTATGACTCACTCTTTTTTAAAAAAAAATTATTTATTTTAATTGGAGGCTAATTGAAAAAGCAAGAGAGTTCAGAAAAGCATCTATTTCTGCTTTATTGACTATGCCAAAGCCTTTAACTGTGTGGATCACAATAAACTGTGGCAAATTCTGAAAGAGATGGGAATATCAGACCGCCTGACCTGCCTTTTGAGAAACGTATATGCAGGTCAGGAAGCAACAGTTAGAACCGGACATGGAACAACAGACTGGTTCCAAATAGGAAAAGGAGTACGTCAAGGCTGTATATTGTCACCCTGCTTATTTAACTTATATGCAGAGTACATCATGAGAAACACTGGGCTGGAAGAAGCACAAGCTGGAATCAAGATTGCCGGGAGAAATATCAATGACCTCAGATATGCAGATGACACCACCCTTATGGCAGAAAGTGAAGAGGAACTAAAGAGCCTCTTGATGAAAGTGAAAGAGGAGAGTGAAAAAGTTGGCTTAAAGCTCAACATTCAGAAAATGAAGATCATGGCATCTGGTCTCATCACTTCATGGGAAATAGATGGGGAAACAGTGGAAACTGTGTCAGACTTTATTTTGGGGGGCTCCAAAATCACTGCAGATGGTGACAGCAGCCATGAAATTAAAAGACGCTTACTCCTTGGAAGAAAAGCTATAGCCAACCTAGATAGCATATTCAAAAGCAGAGACATTACTTTGCCAACAAAGGTCTGTCTAGTCAAGGCTATGGTTTTTCCTGTGGTCATGTATGGATGTGAGAGTTGGATTGTGAAGAAGGCTGAGCACCAAAGAATTGATGCTTTTGAACTGTGGTGTTGTAGAAGACTCTTGAGAGTCCCTTGGACTGCAAGGAGATCCAACCAGTCCATCTTAGAGGAGATCACCCTGGGATTTCTTTGGAAGGAGTGATGCTGAAGCTGAAGCTTCAGTACTTTGGCCACCTCATGTGAAGAGTTGACTCATTGGAAAAGACTCTGATGCTGGGAGGGATTAGGGGCAGGAGGAGAAGGGGATGACAGAGGATGAGATGGCTGGGTGGCATCATCAACTTGATGGACGTGAGTCTGAGTGAACTCCGGGAGTTGGTGATGGACAGGGAGGCCTGGTGTGCTGCGATTCACGGGGTCACAAAGAGTCGGACACGACTGAGCGACTGAACTGAACTGAATTACTTTACAATATTGTAGTGGCTTTCACTCTACATTGACAAGAATCAGCCATGGGTGTACATGTGTTCCAAATTCTGAAGCCCCTTCCCACCTCCCTCCCCGTCCCGTCCCCCAGGGTCATCCCAGTGCACCAGCCCTGAGCACCCTGTCTCGTGCATTGAACCTGGACGGGTGATCCACTTGACATATGGTAGTATACATGTTTCAATGCTATTCTCTCAAATCGTCCCACCCTCGCCTTCTCCCACAGACTCCAAAAGTCTGTTCTTTACATCTGTGTCTCTTTTGCTGCTATGACTCACTCTTATAGCATCAAACACTCAACAATCACTGATATTGTTTTGATTATTTACTTACTAATTTGTTCTTTTCCCTAAAATATAGCTCTGTGAGATCAGAAACTGGGTCAGTCTTGTTCCTTGTTCTCTTTCAGCCCCTAAAGCAGTGCTTGCAGGGGGCTACTCAGCAGGTGAACGACTGACTGAGTGTAATATGTATCCCCAGCTTCCTCTGTGAAGGGCCTGTCATGGGAGGAGGGTTAATATGGAGAGCTTAGGTACTGGTTCTAGGTTTTATTTTTCATTAATGATGGAGTAAGAAAAAAAGAGGGGCAAATGTAATTGAAGGGGTTTAGGCTGGATATCAGAAATTTCCTGAGGTGGATAACTAGACTGCTCTACAGAGGGAGGCTGTGTATATGCCTGTCAAGATTTTTTTTTTAATGTGGGTACTATCCCAGGGATATTTATAAGAAGACTCCAGTACTTAGTTCTTATCTGCAGTCTCTCTCTAGAGCCATGGGTCTCAACTGGGAGATTTTTGCCTCCTGGGAGCCATTTCTGAATGTCACGCCCTGGAAGAGAGGACGCACCGCTGCCATCCAGGGGCTGGAGGCCGGAGACGCAACTCAGCGTCTTGCGCCATGTGGGACGCCCTGGGGAACTGCCCTGCCCGAGATGGTCCCCAGGGCCAAGACTGCGAAAGCGTCCGCTCCTGATGGCCCCGCTCGCTGTCTTCAAGCCCTCTCCACCCTGCCTCTCCGACCCAGCTCTGCTCAGGGATTCCCCAAAGAACTGGACAAATCAGGACAAGGAATGTGACCCAGAAAAAATGTTTCCCCTTTGGGGGTGCTGTTCAAGGGGTGTGTCAGCCAAAAAGCAGTCAGTGGAAATCCTGTAATGATTGACATTCACACTCGTGCGTTGAGTGAGAGCCTGGTTAACTTTTTCTTGAAGAGCCAGATAGTAAATATTTCAGAATTCACACATCTCAGGGTCTCTGTGTCAAGTCCTCAACCTTGACATCCCAGGGCTAGGGCAGCACGGGAAACATATCGTGAACAGGTGTGGCGGCATCCCTGATGCTTTATTTACACAGATAGGCGATGGGCAGGATTTGGTCCGGTCCCCAGACCCGACATCCTAATCGCTGACACCACCGAGATTGAAAGAGCAAAGGCTGGGCTCTCAGGGACCTCAGAGTCCAGGGGAAATTGACAGGTGAATCAAACCCCACTACTGCAGGAAGAAATGACCTGATTAGCATATTTTTCTGGATATTGTTATTAGGTCCAGTTCCCCTGATGTTGTTGACGAAGCCTGTGTTCTTTCCATATTTGAAGGCTGTGCTACCCGCCACATCACCCTGATGACGGCTGAGACTTCTGGCAAACGTCCAGAGCACCAGCGGGGCTCAGCGGCGGGGCCACCAAGAGTCTTCACTCTCTCCTCTCCCTGAGCCTTTGCAGCTGACGGTGATGTGGTGGTCATTAGACCGTCTTTGGCCCCTCCTGTCTCCACCCACGCGCCTTTCACATGAGCACCAGGGTAACCCTCCTACACTGCAGATTGCAAATTCCTCAGTGAGACACTGCTTGAACCCTCCTCTGGCTTCATTGCCCTTGCGGTAGTTGTTGGACTCACAATGTGTGCACACACACATGCACACATGGGTCTTGTTTAGCTTTTATTGCAAAACGTCAATATAAAAAGTGCAAATAAATATCATCTTACTTCTGTTTAATCCAGACTTTTGTTTATGTCTCCTAATGCAGTGATGCCTGAGTGTGTGTGTGTGTGTGTGTGTGTGTGTACATATTTGTACACAGGGCTTTCCAGGTGGCACAGTGGTAAAGAAACTGACTGCAGTACAGGAGACACAGGAGAGGCGAGTTTGATCTCTGGGTCTGGAAGATGCCCTGGAGAAGGAAATGGCAGCCACTCCAGTATTCTTGCCTGAAAAATCCCACGGACAGAGAAGCCTGGCAGGCTACAGTCCACGAGGTCACAAAGAGTCGGACACGACTGAGCAACTGAGCATATGAGCGCATACATGTCCACGTGTAGAATATACCCACACGTATGTAATATGTACACACGCATATGTATCGTGTTATTTTCCTATGACATGCTTTCTCTTTGCTTATTGTTTGTATTATGGAGTTAAGACGTTATATGGATTTGGGGGGAACTGTAGAAGCAGCTAGAGATAGGTAGATTATCTGAAAAACAGTTTTAGGGTAATAAAGACGGCATTGTCCAGGAGGTACGTGTGGAGAAAGTTGTGCATGTGTGGGGTACGTGGGGGAGGGTGTGGGTGGGGATCAGAAGGGGCCGGAACTGTGGAAGGGGGCTGTGGGGTCCTGGGCCAGGGTGGAGGGCACACCTGTCTGAAATGTAGCACTTGCATCTCTGGAATCAACAATATTGACAGTTTATCATTGCATATTTTAACTCCCCTCCCCGCCCCCCACAGGCATTTCTCAAGCTGAGCACTGGACTAGACGATGAGCTTAGACAATAGCCAACCCAGCGCTTTGCTGATTTTAATGTGTTTATTGTGTAAGTGATCAACAGAAGCCTTAAGGGCTTTTGGTAACGGGGTGTGTTAAAGACAGAGGAAAAACAAGATGAGAGACAGGCAAGATATTTTCTTCTCTAGGTGTTGTCTCCTTAATTTGCATAAATGACAATACTGAACGTCTTGATTCGTGCCACCTTCGTGAAGCTGGTAGCTGGAAATCAGCCACCATATGCAGTAACAACCCCTGCTTTTATAGACGACAGGCCCTGCCCCCGCCCCGGCAACCTTTGCTCAGTGAGTGCTCTCAGATCCTGGGGGAGCGGAGGGGAGGCCCAGAGACGAGACATTTCTTGCCTCAGGTCAGCAGCCGGAAGGGGCGGAGTCAGGGCTTTCCGCAGACCAGCCCCACCGGGGCCGCGTGGCCGCGTCCTCAGTAAGGTAGGGCAGAAAGGTCCACATGGGAACACGGGTTCCCGAGCCCTGGGGTACAATCAGCTGCCAGCAGACACTGAGCTTAGTCCTGGTTTTTCTCTTCAAATAAGATTCTTCTTGGATTGAAAAAAAAAAAGCACAATTGGTACAGCCACTATGGAGAACAGTGTGGAGATTCCTTAAAAAATTGCAAATAGAACTGCCTTATGATCCAGCGATCCCACTGCTGGGCATACACACCGAGGAAACCAGAATTGAAAGAGACACGTGTACCCCAATGTTCATTGCGGCACTGTTTATAATAGCCAGGACCTGGAAGCAACCTAGATGTCCATCAGCAGATGAATGGATAAGAAAGCTGTGGTACATATACACAATGGAGTATTACTCAGCTATTAAAAAGAATACATTTGAATCAGTTCTAATGAGGTGGATGACGCTGGAGCCGATTATACAGAGTGAAGTAAGCCAGAAAGAAAAACACCAATACAGTATACTTACACATATATATGGAATTTAGAATGATGGTAATGATAAACCTGTACGCAAGACAGCAAAAGAGACACAG